>JAOPSE010000009.1:140711452-140999448 GCA_029449295.1 Zea luxurians | reverse complement strand
TGAGAATTGAAGTATGGTGACTATATCAAGATTAAAGCTGGATTATAGGACCACAACTTTGTTAAAGGTGGATTGGCAAGTTATCATATGAAACTTGGAGATCTGGGCGCGACAAACCGTTCTGTCAGGTGCTCTGAATGTCGTTCTGATGGAATAGTACTGCAGAAAGATCTCAAGTTCAGTTCCCCTTGCCGCCGGTGGCCTCTGTGCAATGATTCACGCTGGTAACGGCGATTTTCGTGCTGGACTCGGGCAGGATAGTGTCGGGACGGTGAACAGAGCGGAAGGGGAGCGGATTTGGTCGCGGGGTGAAGCTTATCAACCGCCTGTAGCCGTGCGACGTGGTCGGACCGTCGGTGTCGTCGTGGAAACTCTGGCGACCTTAATTATGCCATGTCGTGGCTCTTTACTACGTAGTAGTAACTGTGGCACACCTAGGCTTACCATCCCTGAGCCGCTGCACCGGTGAATGCCACGACTAAGCTACCAGTGACCCTCTTCCTATCTAGCCGCCAGCACACCCTGCCCAAATCAGGAGCCACCGCCCTTGGAAGCTATAAATTGATGCCCCAGCCTAATCCGCTAAGTAGTTGTGCACCAAGTGAACCAGCCCTCACCTCTAATCGTCCCTCACAACTCCCCAATTTGGGATTTTCCCCCAAATCAGTCAAGAACCCCGCTGTTGGAGAGCTCGCCGTGATTAGCTCTCCATAGGTTCGATCACGCCTTCCTAGCTCTTGTTTTGGCACTTTTGTGTGCTCTTGATGCTTCTCGACCCAGCCGGTTGAACTAGACCGCGCTAGATCGCCGGGAACACCTCAGTTCATCCGCAGTTCGCGCCATCACCGTGGATAGAGCGATTAGGAGCTAGAACTGTGCAATTGATGGAGGGGAAATGATCATTAGGGGTAGAATTGGGTGCCTGCCACACTGGAGCACCGGTCACTGCGTCCTCCGGCCAGTACAGGCTCGCCGGAGCCGCTGCTCCGCCGTCCATGGTCGGGTGTCTCGACGTGTGAAGAAATAGAAAACGGAAGGGGCTATCTGCAAACGTCACTGACACATAGGAATAGTGCGCAGGAGTCTTTACGAGTTGTTCGAAAGAGCAAGGTTCTCTATGCAAAGTGAACACCGCAGGCGCACGCGAGCGCGTTTTCTCTTGTGCGTGGGTCGACTTGGGCTAGTTTCAGCCCATTACTGTTCCTATTTTCTCTTTTTCTTTTTCTGCCAGACTTCGAAAATCCATAGCAAATTATAGAAAATTGATAAAAATATGAGTTCAATTTTGTTGGACTCCTAAATTTCTCTAGTATTTAATAAAAATAGTTCCAAGATTTTTAATCTAAACTAGGAATTATGTAGTATTTAAGAAGGTCAAAACCTAGTCTCTTGGAATTTTAGAGATTATTTAATAACTCCAAAAATCACCAAAGTTTTTGGATAAGCCTAATATGATATTTAGATCCCATGAGTGAAGTTTGACTTGCTTTGGACATTGTTTGATTCTTAAACCCAAAACTCTAGCTCCTTAGGGTAAACTGTTTAACCCTACTAAGGTATTGACCTAGAAAACCATAGTGTCCCTAGTGCACCGTGAAGGAAAGTTGTATTCAAAATACAACTTGACGTACCTTTTCTATTATTGCATTTTCATAGGCATTACATGAGCATTAATGGTTATATATGGTTATGTATAGAGAACGAGGAAGAAGTGACTGTTGAAGAAGAGGAGGCTGCTCCATCAACAGAAAATCCACCTGTCGGGAACTGTTTCTATTTTGATATTTGTGGAACAGAGCCCGACTCTCCTACAACACAAGGCAAGCCCCGGTGCATTTGCCACCTCCTGGCTGTGTTCAAAGTTTTATCACTTGATATGATGCATTAGGTGATAGGAGTTGCGTGCTAAACCAATTGATGCATTTCCTTCCTTGGAACTGTTTACCATACCTTGATTACCTGTTTTATTAAAAGGTTTCTAGTGCTTAGTCTTGCTTTAGCAAACAAAAGGTTTTTGTTTTAAACCAAAGACGATGCTTCAAGGGGAAAGGAATGATTTCAAAAATAAAACTTGATGGTGGATCCATCATGGCCGTGATGGGTTCAACATCAGAAAAGATGTACCTCTGCCAGGTACCAAACTTTGGGTTTTTAAATGATAAAACTGAGACCGGGCGGGTGACTTGCACGAGAAGAGAGTATCGGTGTAGTGTCTCCGTCTGAGTCGAGTAAGGACCGTGTCGATGTAGGATTGATGATTGAGGACCTTTTAACTGGTCACATGCCTCGTCATGGGTAAGCTTTGCCTCGGGCAGAATAATACCAGAAAGGCCAACACACAATGGGAGTGGAGAGATGGCGAGAGTAGTGTGTACCCTCCGTGGCAAGAGGCTGGATGGTGGTGTATCTGTGCTCTCGGTTGGCGTGAACCCGGTCTAGTCTTAAGAACCCCGGTGGCGAGTTGACATATGCAAGGGTTAAGTGCTACATATGTCATGTGATTGGAGATCCCTAGCTTGGTATTAATCGATTCGGATCGCGTTACTTCTCGGACATGAAGACTTGGTCACTGCCCTACACGTAGCAATCCAGTAAAGTAAAAGGGTGATAAAAGACAGCTAGTACAGGTCAAGTACTTGAACTAGGGTACAAAGAACTCTAGATATAGGTATTGACTTAACTTGCTAATAAAACTAGATTATTTAAGGATTCACTATTAGTAAGCATTTCTACAAAACAGAGTCTTTGATTCTTGAATATCCTTACCTTGACTCCCTCAAGCCAGCATATCCTTGAGAGTCTTTTCTTTTGATGGGTAAGACTTGTGAAAGTGCACGCCGTATTGAGGGTTTTCGAACCCATGTTGTTGTAGATGAGGAAACAACAGACTTTTGTTGTTTTTGCTCTAAGGTGGTGCCCAAGGACGAGTCTCAACAGTGATGTGGTTGCGGGAGGACGTTGGCCTCCCTTTTGAAAAACAATATACTTTTATGCGGGAGGGTTTTTTGCCTCCTAAGATTGTAATAATACTACTTATGTACTCATACATCCTGGTTTTGTAATAACTATAATACTCTCTCTGTATATTTGAATCAATGTAGATTAAGTTATTGTAATTGCTTCCACTATTCTTTCCTCCGATGTGTTGTAATATCTGCGTGACGGGTGAAGAGCTCTTGGACGAGGAAATAAGGATACAGATACCGAACTTGTCAAGTAATTATGTGCATCTACAGGGTTGTCCAAGGTCCCTAGGACAAGGACAGCTATAGGTGGGCCTAATAACTATGTGCACTCGATATAGCACCGGACTGTCTAGTGTGCGCAAGGAGCAGCAACTTTTCTCCAACGACTATATTTGAGATAGGACCTATATATACTTCACCCAACTGACCATTTGAAGGTGTGGGAGCCCAAGCAACATACCAACACATGTTATAGACATTTCCCAGTGCTGAAACACCGAAGTGCTTAATAGAATCACTCGGTGATTAGTGTAGGTGCTTTACGAAGTGCTTAGGTTAGTTAAACCGCTTATGCGCTTGCTCTAGGTTGTTCCTAGTTAGTTGGATAAGTATAGAAAAACCCACATAACCCTTTGGCTTGCGTGAGTCATTTTAATATTGTACCGAGTGGGGCGAGATTCTCGCAAGACCATGACAACCGAGGTTATGTCACGGTCGCCACTGTGTACCAGAGGGAACGAGGCCCATGGTATTTTGGCTAGGAGCTCGATAGTGGAGATGGCCAGGAGCGTTCGAGAGAAGCTAGAAGCGGAGCACCACTTGTAGGTGGAGAAGGCCCATGCTTCTCTATGGAGTTACTCGACCGTGGTGCTTGGCCCTCACGTGGGCTACCATTTGCGTAGGGGCACCAACGAGGATTAGTTGGGACCTTGCGTGCTTCCAGATTCCTTAATAAAAATACCAGCGTCATCCATTAAAGTTTGCTTTCTCTACTAGCTCCTTAATCTTCCGCATTTACACTCTCTACTTAAGTTGAAATCTTTACTATTCTTAGTGTAGATTATATAGGATTGGAACTTAGGTTGCATAACTCTTTTTGCGGTAGAGATAGCAACACATAGAAAAATCTAGTTTGCACAATATAGTTAAGTTATTTGCATATGTTTTGTTCTAGGGATTTATTTGTGGCCTAGTTTAGAGTTTTAGAAGGCCTAATTAACCCCCTCTTAGGCATAACCATTTCCTATAGAGTTCATTGTGACAATTGTTGTAATCTTAAATTATGAGAACCTATGCTTGAATTTGCTCTCATGGATGTATGATGATATGCATCTGGTGAGGTACATGTATCAATCCTAGCGTGACATGTACCAAGATAACCAGATTTGCATTTGTTTTAAATGAGTTGTTTTGGACCATGTACCTTATATGGGGTTTTGCATGTGGTAAATTATAGGGTGAGCACATGCTAACTCTCATCAAGTGGAGTGGTTGCGGCCCATTTAAACCGAGTGCAAGTTAGAGATTCCCCCCACATAAATAGTCTTACTAACACCTAGGATGTGTTAGAGAAATAGGCATTTTTAGTTTTAATTTAATCCAAAAAATCACAGTGATGTATGTGACGACATGTATGCGCACATGTGTATCACTATTCACATAAGCAGTAAACACAGAAAAATTTGCACAAATACTAAGAACAGAGTGTACCCTGCGGAGGGACCGATGCTCAAGGAATCAGTGGCTCCATTCACATGAAACATCTCGTGTGTATGTTCGATGTAGTCATATGCAGTCGATGCAGGCAGATGTATGCAGTGCAGTCCCTCGAACGGCGCTGGTGACGAGGAACCTGATCAGCGTTGGTCGAGCAGACAAAGCGAGTAGTCGCGAGTACGCTCCCGAAAAACTTGATCGCCAGCACACCCATGAAAGTGTAGCTCTGCAGACGGTGATTTTAGAGGCCTTCTCTCCCACATTCTTTGTGCTCGCAGAAGGTGGGATATGAATGGAATTATGCAATGCGTCTGAGACTATTCACTGTGCTGTAACTAGAAGTAGCCTCACCTCCTCCGTACATATACACATGTAGAGGGAGGCGAACGGATAGTAATTGTTGCCATCAGAGCTACCGTAATAGCCAGCCAGAAACTTACGCCATCAGTGACGTCTGTTACTAGCTAACAACCATTACAACTCGTTCGTTACTAGCCACAACATAGGAAACGGCCAGTAACCGAAAACAGTAATGGACGGTCATCACTCCAGGCAAAATGTGCAACCGTTAGGAAGGAATATTCGGACCAAGGTCCGAATGGCCACGGCCTCGGCCTCGGCCAGGCCGGCGACGAGCACGCGTGTGGCAGTCCTTCATCCCTTTTTCAGCTCCTCAATAGATGCACCAATGATCCACCTATTTAAGTTGATTGAATTGTCCCTTGAACTTCCAGTATGGTACTAAAGTACTAGTACACCATAGCATTAAAGTGGGCCTTTAGCATT
This sequence comes from Zea luxurians, assembly GCA_029449295.1. NCBI lineage: Eukaryota > Viridiplantae > Streptophyta > Magnoliopsida > Poales > Poaceae > Zea > Zea luxurians. The sequence goes on along the minus strand of JAOPSE010000009.1, from coordinate 140,993,980 downwards.
GACTATTATTGAATATTAATTTGGGCCTGGCCCACATTAATTCAACAATCCCCACCAAATGCTAAGTCACTCTAAAATGCTCTCATCATATCAAACATTTGATATACTAGTGTTTCGATGGAGACTGTTAAGTTGAACATCCACCAAGAATCTAGACTACACTTGACCACTACTGCACAATGGACTAGGCCTTAAATTAGCAGTTTTGCATGGAATAAGTTTGATCTAAACTCTTCACTAGTACTAGATTACCGAGCGCATCCCCTCTGGTTGCAGCATATAAATCAAACTCCATAGCCTTTCATGGTATCTAGAGACCATCCTGATACCATAAACTCTGACTAGCAGTTAACCCATATAGGTATGTTCCTCTAAAGATGTTTTGTAGGACAACATCTTTGCTTCACAAAGCCACTTGGAACATATTAAGGTGTAAACACCCACCTACCTTACAATAATGAAAAAGTGCATCTAAAATGAACCTTATTAAGGGTCTTTCCTCTCAGTCTACCACTAGCTTGTTTCACCATTCTAATTCACGGGATCTTTGATCACACAGAACAGGTTACCACTCTGATAAACTTTAGGTGGGTCTTAGGCCCATCTCACTCGGTGCACTACCTATCACACTACGTGATAGCCCCTTAGTAAATTGTTCTGCCGCATTTTTAGACATATGGACATAGTCCAACGCTATTACTCTGGAGTTTCTCAATTTCTTGACAGATTTCAAACGCCTCTTTATGTGCCTTGTCGACTTCATATTATCCTTAGAACTGTTTATCTTGATTTTCATAGTTTGATTATCACAATTCATAGAAATAGTCGGCACAGATTTTTCAACCACCGGTAAATCCATAAGGAGTTCACGAAGCCACTCAGCTTCAACTGAAGAGGTATCTAATGCTGTGAGTTCTGCTTCCATAGGCGATGCAGTTAAGATGGTCTTCTTGCAAGACTTCCATGAAACAGCACCACCTCCAAGTGAAAACACATATCCACTTGTGACATATATCTCATTAGCATCATATATCCAATTTGCATCACAATAACCCTCCAGTACTGTTGGGTACCAGGTATAATGGATGCCTAAACTCATAGTACCTTTTAGATAGCGCAGAACTCTCTCAAGAGCATGCCAGTGATCATCTCTCGGATTTGAAACAAACCGGCTAAGGTTGCTCACAATAAACAAGATGTCAGGCCTCGTAGCGCTAGCTAAGTACATGAGTGAACCAATTATTTGGGAATATCTCAATTGATCCCAAGATATCCTTTGATTTTTCTTCAAAATCTTACTAGGATCATAAGGTGTTGGAGCAGGTTCACATTCGCTATAACCAAAGCAACTCAAAACCTTTTCCACATAATGGGATTGCACCAGTGTGATCCCACCATCGCCTTCTCTTAGTAGCTTCATGTTAAGAATAACATCAGCTTCTCACAAATCTTTCATTTCAAAATTATTAGATAGAAAGTCTTTTGTCTCTTTAATCATGTTGGTGTTTGGACCGTGGGTCCTTGACCATCTAGTAAATTATGCTGCATGGCCGGACTTTAGATGGTGTGCGAGAAGACACAAGCAATTATCCTGGTTCGGGCAACACAAGGACCTATTTCCAGTAGAGGGGTCATGAGGCTTATATTACTCGCACCATGGTTCCTGTAGTAGGGGTTTACAAGCACAGTGGGAAAGGGGAAGTCCCGAAGTCCCTAGAGATGATTGAGGCAGGTGCCAATATCTAAGACAAAGTGGAGGAGTGAGCGTTCGTCTGCGTGTCCCTTTTCCTTGGAGGGAGCACTGCCCTAATTATACGCGAAGGGCAGCGTCCATAGTGAAGCTGGATGTTGTATCCAATGGAGATATGCCCTGGTGTCTACAAGCCGATGTGATGGCGAACTATATTGTTGACTTGCACCTGCTGATTTCCCATAGAGAGTTGAGGCAGAGATCAAGGGGTTGTCCGTACGCCCGAGACCCCGAGCGAGAGGCTACCCATGCCATAGTGGTTGTAACAGCGTTGGGGTATGGGCCAAATGCTGCTTACGGGGTGCGTCAGCGTCCTGGCACGGGATGACTTCGAGATTCCCTGCCGGGCTTATCGAGATCAGAGCCCCTGCTTGGTCGAGGCGATAGTCTTCCTGAGGTGTTAGCCGAGCTGTCCCTTGACATGTGCCACAGTCAGGTGGAGTAGCCGTCTACGGGATTTGTGGCGTAGTAGGTGGCCGAGGCCGATCTCGGGTGAGGCGGAGAATTCGCTTGAGGGCCAAACTTGTCATCGGGCGAGGCGGAGAAATCACCCGAAGGCTGGACTCGGGGTCGGGCGAGGTAGAGAGGTTGAGCCCGCGGGCTGAATCCTGCTTCAGGTGAGGCAGAGAGATTGTGCCCGAAGGCCAGTCTGCTCGGCCTGTCGTATTAGACGTCCTATCGGAGGGTGGCAAGCGGCGTGCACACAATGTAGTGTAGACGTAATCATGTTGTTGCGCTAGATGTGATCACCGTCTCATCAATCACTGTGCTTTGCTGTCGCAGCGTGGGTTGTCAAACACATTAAATGTGCAAGTTTGCTTCTTGTTTTTGGGCGTCCCTGTCCTATCTGCCTGAGGCTGGCTCAGGCGAGACGGACGGTGCAGCGGCGACCTCGAGCGAGGCGGAGTCCTGTCCAAGGTGAGAGACTCTTGGGGAGATGTCTTGGTTTTTGTGGGTAGCTCAGCTGTCACCCTTCGGGGGTTTTCATACTTGTTTCTCTGAGCGCATTTGTTAAGGGGAATAATTCAGGTGTCCCTAATTATTACCCTCGACAATAGCCCCCGAGCCTTCCAAGGAAGTACTTTTGGTACTTTTTTGGAGGCTCTGCTGCTTGCCCGCGAGCGTGCTGCTTTTTGTAGGACGTGATTGTTTTCCGATGGGTGCGCGCGAGCGCACCCGTCGGGTGTAGCCCCCGAGGCCCCGAAGGAGTTGTTGACTCCTTCGGGGGCTTTTGTTCTTTGATAGGTCCTGTTTGATATTTGGTCAATCCGTGGGAACCTATTACGTGATTTGTGAGGGCAGCCCCCCTATGCACGGAGCAAGAGGTTGACAGCGGGATGCCCCGACTTTTGGTTTATACACCCCTTTATTGCCTCTCTACGAGGAGGAAGGGGGAATGCGTCATGCTACCCTCGATGGGCGATGAGCATGACATTTCCATTGACTTGTTAATGGGTGATTCGAGTGGGGGTCCGAGCTCCTTTCGATCGGAGTCAGCCAGTGGTCCGAAGACACGCCCCAAAAGATACTTGCAGGTGATTCAACTGGTCCCGAACCCGTTCGATGGGGTCTGAGGGCTTGATGCCTCCCTACGAGGGGATACCGTTATGAATCACTCCCAAGGGTCTCAGATATGTCTTAAGGTACCTCAAGTCATAACCTGGGCTAGGGCCATGTACGGGCGTACCTATAGTCATCCCCGACTCTATGCTCTAGGGCGGTTTTGGAGCCCTTCCGAGGGCCAACCTTCGAACTCCTGATCACTATTGGCCTTAGAGCCCTAAAGTCCTAAGGCGGTTCGTCTGAACCCTGCTGAGGGTCGAACCTTCGAACCTCTGAACAGTATTCTTCCTCGCCTTTTTTCCTTCTAGAGTGACATGCCGAGGCAGATGACAACTTTTCTTGATTCGATGCTCCCTTTCTAATGTAGATTGCCCGAGGTATAAGATGCTTCCTTCTAGTTTGATTGCCAAGAGGATAAAGGGTAGAGAAGTCAAGGGTAAAGGGCATACCTTTCGAGGCGGAATGCAGAATGGCGCTCAGTGCGTTTTTCCTTGGAGGGGACATAGTCATTTAATGCGACGGGACATAATGCTAGTCAGCCAACCGTTTGCGGCACACGTGTGCGAGGGATTCGAAACGGTCGTCGTTCGACCGCTTTCGATTCACACTTTGGTGGCTCCATCTGTCCAATATAAAGTCGACCGAGAGGGGGCTTTGGACATTACCTTCCCTGTTTCAGTCCTTTGCCTTCGAATGCCATTTTCGCCTTCTACCCAAAGAGCCTTTTGCCTTCCTCTCGCCTCTTCCTTCATACAGATGGCGGAGAAAATCACTGTCCTTCCTCCTCGCGACCCATGGCCTATATCCTCCGTCATCGACGGGGATCTAGAGACGTTGGTCGAAGCTGGCTTGCTCTAGCCCCGATCCACTGTCCCACAGCTCGAGTGGATCGCTCCGCATGACGAGCAGGCGCCAGATCCACCCGCGGGCTACATTGTCAGCTTCACCTCATTCCATGAACGAGGTTTCAGAGTTTCGGTGAGCCACTTCATGCGGGCCCTGCCGCACTACTAGGGGGTGGAGTTACACAACTTCAACCCCAACTCCATCGTGCAGGCAGTCATCTTCTTCATCGTCTGTAAGGGGTTCCTGGGGATCGATCCCCACTGGGTTGTATGGGTCCACCTCTTCCGCATGGAGCCATTTTTCCTCCCTAGCAAGGTGAGGAGGGTGCGCCATGCCGTCCGTGCGGGCAGCTACACACTCTAGCTGCGCTCGGATCGGGCGACGTTGTACATCCCTACCACCCTCACTTCGTCGAATAAGGGGTGGCAGAGCCTATGGTTCTACCTCCGTAACGACGATGGCCAGCTGCCAACATTTACGCACTGCGTCGTCCTCAGAGCGAAGGAGCGATGGAGGTGGGGGCTACCGCAGGAGCTCCAAACACACCTAAAGTCGCTGCTAGAGGCGCTGCGGAAGCTCCAGGATCGTGGTTTCACCGCGGCCGGAGTTGTCGCGGCCTTCCACCGGCGGTGGGTACTGCCGCTGGTCGACCGCCGACTCCGCCTTGACAAGATGACCCCCGAGGCCTCCGTGGAAAGCTCTCGAATGGCCTCGGTCGCCCTCTCCACCAACGAACTTCTCTGGAGGGTGAATGGAATGGTGGGGAAGGCGAATTATTCTGTCGTGGTGCCGATGCTCCCCGAGCAGGGCTACGTGTCCCTGGTGAGTCCTTTGTTTTTTGTTTTTGTTTTTGAGTTTTTTCTTCTTTTCGTCTCAGTCTAACCTTCTCGTCCCCTCGACAGGGGCTCCGAGGCTTCCGGACCGCCCGACCCTCGGTCTTAGAGGACGTGGTGGCCATGGAGGGTTGTCGGCTAGCGGCCAAGGAGAAGAAGCGGAAGAAGGATGAGGCGAAGAAGAGGGCCCACAAGAGGATGGTGGCCCACAATTCGATGGAGAAATGCCATAGAGCACAGGCGAGAGAGGGGCTCCTGTTCGAGGCCTCTCCCAGCACTGAGGAGGAGGCAGAGGATGATGACGACTATGATGAGGGGATGGAGGTCCAAGTGGGCTTCAGCCCTGAGGTCGAGGCCAGGTCCGGCCAGCCTCAGTGGACCCCTCTAATGGCGTAGCCCCTTCCACGAAGGGGCCGATAGCGTCCCTGTCTAGGGTGCGGGCGTCAGCCGAGCCTACCCCCGTCCCTACCTCGGCGGAAGAGGTAGAGTTCGTGGAGGGGAAAGCCGCTCCCCTTCCCGAGGAAGCCATAGTGGCGCCTGCGGGCGCACAGGCTAGGTCCCCTCAGCGGCCGCCCAATGGGGGGGAACACCGAAGAGGGGCCCATCACTCCCCCCATGCCATTGTCCCGGGGCCCATAGTGGCCCCGGCCCTCGTTCTGCCCATAGCCCATGCGCTGGGGGTTACATAAGAGGTCACCACTGCCCCACCTACATCGGCGGCGGGGCAGTTGGGGCCATAAATCCAGAGGCCAAGGCCTTCAGCAATAAATGTCTCTAGGTATGTAGTCAAAGTGCAAGAACGTCTTTTCGTGTATCGTTTTTTCCTCTAACTATCATTTTTGCCCTTAACTCCAAACGCCGAGCCAATGCGTTGATCTTTACTGCCACCAAGGCGGTGAAGTGCGGCGCGGAGACGTCTGTGGGGCCTCGTCCCACCCCCCTTCTATCCAGGAGCCATCTCGGCAGGGTGCTGAGGTGGCTGTGCCCGCTCCCAGGGCTGTGCCCGCTCCTAGGGTGTCATGGTGGCTCCTGCGCGTCCCACATCGCTGGTGGAGGCCATCTTCGTCTCCTCCAAGGATGAGGCGGAGGCAGGTATTGCAGCGCATCGCGTTGCATGGCCCATGGTCTCCGACCTCCTACGCGCCATCCCCGATACCCCTGAAGTCGCACGGAGCTCGGGGGCGGGACGTGCCGAGGAGGCCAGTTCCTCGAGGCCGCTGTGGAGGATAATCAGTGTGATGCTGCTCGGTGACCAAACGATCATCGAGCTCCCTATCATAGGTGTTAGTGGTGACCTTGTTCGCTCTAGGCCGGACTCCTCAATGTGGGGAGGACTACCCCTGGCGTGGACGTCTACAGAGGGCGACCTGTACTTCATCCTCGACAACGTCGACGATCGGGAGCTTTGGACTGAGATTAGGGCATTGGCCAATGTAAGGGCATTGCTCTATTTGTAGGGATTCTTTGTCCCTTAGTAGTGTAGTGACGAAAGTTTTCCTTCCCCCGCAGGAGCTCATGACGAGGTCGATGTTCAAGTCCATCTTCATCCACCACAAAAGGGTGTCTAGGAAGCGCTACAGTGCCACCGGACCACACTGCTTCGGTCGAACTAGCAGCTATCATGGAGGAGTACCGAAGTGGCTGACCTAACGTCTCGGTGCGAGGGGCTAAAGGAGGAGGGTACGATCGACCGCGGGGGGGTCCATCGACTGAGGGCTAAGGTCCTCGATCTGAAGGCGGAGGCAGACCACTGTGAGGGGGTGCTGCAGTAGGCATAGGAGAACCTCCAGGCAGTGACGGTGGAGCGCGACTCCCTCTCCAAGTCCCTGGAGGATGAACGGTCCGAGGGTCGGGCTCTGAACACCTAGATAGGAGGTATTTTGCTAATGTCTTATTTCATTTTTCGGGTTTGGTCTTTTTTCTTGGCCTCGGCTTCACTCCTTCGTCCACTTTCTAGGACTTGAGAAGGATCTGGAGGCCGAAGCCCACACTTCTCTGATCCTATCTCGAACCGTAGAACAGAAGGGGACCGAGTTGAGGGAGTTGTTTGAGGCGGTAGCTGACCTCTTCTGTGACCTCAACATGGTAGGCATGCCTCGTAGTGGACCCCCACGTCCCCGTAGGCAAGCCCAAGGTGGCTACGTACGGGGTGAGCTCCACGGAGCCGTCCACCTCAGGGTGCAGCGGGCCCTGGCCGTGGTCGCCTCCCACTATGAGATTGATCTCGAGCGGGTGTGCGATGGCTATGTGCTCCTCGACGAGCCTGAGCTGGCCGCTACCAAGGTGGAGGCTGAACGATGCTGTCGAGGGGCCGGGGACTTCGCTGGATCGTCACTTCATGGTCGAGGCGGTGCCTCCTCCCCCGTCACCAACCACTGGCGAGCCCCCTGCAGGACTTCCTCCGACGGCATGACCTTGGACATAGCCCTACGGGGAATTTTAAATTTCTGTAATATATGATGAGAACTTGGTGGATACTATGTATCTAAACTTTTGTTCTTTTGATGTGTGTTTTTTCCGCTATCTTGGACCTATTTCCTTAGTCCTACTGTGGTGTCCCTGTTAGAACGCAACTTACCCTTCAGGGAGAGAGTAGTGAGTGAGGAAACCGTATCCCTAAGGTGTACGTGTTCCTGTGGCTTGGCTATTCTTCCTTAGTCAGGATGACCTCTGTTCCTAGGGGTTTTTGTGTTATGACTTAGGGCCAGGCTACGAAACATGTTCGTTTTTCAAAACTGCTAGAAAAAGGCGACACAGAGGAGGGGTTCCCCCTTCTAGCCCCCGAGGGAGGCTCGGTTTTGAAAGCAAGGTCGAGCCTCTCTTGAGAGCCTTTCTTTATTAAATATATGAACATAGTACAACTAGGCCTGGGCCTGTATGCTTAAGGGTAAAAGCGACGTAGCTGCTCTATATTCTAGGCGTTGTCGTAGACTTCTCCTTCCTCGTTGCAGAGCTTGTATGTTCCTGGCTTCAGCACCTTGGTGATGATGAAGGGTTCTTCCCAAGGAGAAGTGAGCTTGTGGCATCCTCTATTGTCTTGTCATAACTAAAGCATCAGGTCGCCCTCCTAGAATCCCTGGGGTTGGACGTACCGTTCATGGTAGCGCTAAAGGGATTGTTGATATATTGTTGAGTGAAGTAGAGCTAAGTCTCGAGCTTTATCAAGCTGGTCTAGTGAGTCTTCATGGCCGACTTGGTTCTTTCGTTCGCTGTATGCCTGCTATTGGGGGCCTTCCTCTTCCGAAGGTCCTCAAAAACACAGCTAACTATTTGCTTTCAACATATTACTGAATACTACTGGAGCTTCATCACAAGAAGAGCTTCAGCATAGCACAAGAGAAGTACAATGAAGCAGGCTTCATCAAGCAGGTCTCATCACGGTGAAACAACGAGACGACGCTAGGAGAAGGTATTGCTCAAGTTATTAACTACAAATGGTGATATTGTCCTTGTGACATTTTGTAAACTTTGTATGTAATTGTTGAGGGCATGAACGTAATAGTGCACGAACCCTTACGGTTGCCTATAAATAGATGAACAGTACCCCCGTGTTGTTCACGTTGGATTGTAATTGCTCTCGCGTCATCACCTTCGAACAAGCCGAAGGTATCAATGTAATATAAATTCTCATAATGATTATATATTTATGTTGGAATAAATATGTGATTGGACATCACATCTTATATGTATAAATCCTTATTCTTATGAATCATGAAGACATGTTCTTCATGACCTTCGTCTGAAGATCATTATATCCGAAAGGAGATAATGCATCAAAGGACAAAGGTCTTTAACATTTAACAATTGTGTTGCCTTGTTCTTGATTCACAGCAGTTGAGAACAAGTGACGAACACCTGTAGCCTTAGGGAGCCATACTCTAGGTCGATGGGTAAGATGGCCTCGACCCCATAGATCAGGAAGAATGGCATGAATCCCATGGCTCGGCTTAGAGTAGTCCTTAGGCTCCAGATCACTGAAGGGAGCTCGGCGAGCCATCGCCTGCCAAACTTGTTCAGGTCATTGAAGATCCTCGGCTTCAAGCCTGCAGGATCCTACAGTTGGCACGATCCACTTGCCCGTTGCACGTCGGATGTGCCACTACCGACCAATCTACACGAATGTGATGGTCGCTGCAGAAGCTGAGGAACTTCTTCCCTGTGAACTGGAGGAGTCTGGGCCCCGTCTAGGTTATGTGGTGGAGGCTGGTCACCCTCTCGCAGCGTGCCGAGGTGATCTCCTTCCTCAGGGATCAGTGAGTCGACGTGGAGGCATTACCGAGTTGAATTGTAGCCCTCACCACCGGAGATGTAACCCTCCGAGCTTTCAAAGAGCATTTCGACGCACACATATAGAAACTGTAGCATGGACTCAGGATCTCTCAGCCCGGAGAAGTCTAGTGTGAAGCTTGCACTATCTTCCTCCTTGGAGTCTAGACACCCTGAGGGGAAAGGAAGCCCGGCGTACATCCGAGTGATGGAGCTGATGTCAAAACTCTGTTGGAAGGGGGTGGGGTTGAACATAGACGGTTCTCCCCCGACCCTCGCCATATCTCTCCAAGGAGCGTCTAGCTCCTCCCGACCTGCGGGTGGGAGGGTCGGTGCAGCTGACACCGCTCGCTCGTCGATGTGGGGAACTAGCGTCTCCCACATCAGAGGAGGTGGTGCAAGGAATGTTGGCGTAGGTGCGGCTGGCGGTACTTTGGGTGAGATGTTGACGCTAGCTAAGTCCCTTGAGAGGGATTGGATGCCATCAACCATCACGGTGGCTATTCCAGTGCACGGAGTGCCCTGAGTGGCACGATCACAATTGCTCCGTCTTTGCCTCCTACGACGAGAAGGGCGGTGACAGGAGCTTGGACGCTCAAGAGGGATAGGTGGGAGGAGTATCATGTCATACTCGATGCCGAGAGACATGAACTCGAGACTCCCAAACCTGATCACCGTCCCTAGCTTGAGTGGGTGGTGGAAACCTGCCATCTAGAGTTTTGGCGAGAACTGGAAGTGTTTCGCGCGACAAAGCCCCTACCTGGCACGCTGTAGGGTCGAGATGGTGGACTAGAGGGGGGTGACTAGTCCATTCTAAAACTAATTACGATGGCTAACACAAATAAATACGAAATTAATACTATTTTGGTTTAGCCAAGACTACACTCCTCTAACTATAACAAACACGTGACAAAAGATTCTAAATGAAGCAACTAAGGACCCAAAATAGTGAAAGAGCTCTCCCAGACAAATCTAGTCAGCAATGTCATACAAATTATACAAATGTAATTCTAAGCACACCGATAGCTCCTAAACATACTAGTAAGCAAGGAGCACAAAGAACAAGCACTACTAGTGAGAAACAACTACTTAGCTACACAAGCTAAGTAAAATAGATTAGCTAAACAAGCTAACAACAAGTGAGCAAGTATTTTATAATAGGTATGACTAGATATACAAGAACATACAAGAGCAACAAATACTCACTAGCATAAGTATATGAACAAGTAAATACAAGCCAGTGAGGAAAGCTGCAAACCAACGGGAAGATGATGACACTTGGCACAACCGCTCCTCTATCAAGTCTCCACTTGATCTCTTAAGCTGGATTGGTCAATGAACCCTCAAACCTCGATTCCACTAGAGTTGCTTTTCATCGCTCCGGTGAGGCAAGCACAACACCTCTCACAATCACCATTGCGGTCTCTTCACAATCCCCATTAAAGAGCTCATGGGGATCTACCTCCAAGCCATATAGGAGGCGGCAACCTCCAAGAGTAACAAGCCAACGACCTCACTTGACGATCTCCCTAGTGCCTCAAAGATCAACAACTTGATGCAATACACTAGATGGCTCTCAATCTCACTAGAATGCAATCCCAACCAATATGATTGAGAGAGAGGGAGAGGAAAGGCTCCAATATGCTCACAAGTGTTCCAAATGGCCTCCTACACTCTTTCAACTTGGGCAACACAAGTATATAAAGCCCCCCTCTCCAAAACTAGCCGTTATGGGCCAAATGCACCTTTCCTACGCACACGCGGACGGTCTGCAATACAAGCCCAGATCGTCCGTACAAGAATCCCAACGGCTATAAACGGTTATAAAAATGTTAGAGCATTCAAAAATGACTTGCGAACGGTCTGCCCCTCAAGGTTGAATGGTCTGCGATACATAAAACTGAGCCAAAACAAAGTTTTACTGACTCTGCACATTGACTCAAAGTTGTACCCCGAACGATCCGCACGTGGACCCCGGACGATCCGCAATACAAAATATTTGTACTGTGGATAGTCCGCACTCAGGCCCTGGACGGTCCACAGTTCAAAAAAGAAAACCAAAACAGAACTTCTCGAGTTCTGTCCAAACACCAGTCCTTCAACTACGAATGGTCCACCACCTAGGACCAGATGGTCCACAATACAAAAACTTTGCGAAACACAGAAACTTCGTGTTTCTACCCATCACCTCAAGTTAGACCTGCGGACAGTCCGCCATGCTGGCCCGGACGGTCCGCGGTACCTCAATTCAGCCCAGATTCAAGAAATTGCTTTTGAATAAGTTTTTCTTTCATGAACCAAAGCATTGTTAGCCCTCATGCAAATGCACCAACTATTTGAGCAATGAGGCACTAAAGACATGTCAAGTAAGATAATTGACCCCTCTTGATAGTACGACTATCTAGCCTACCAACCCGGTCAATTATCAACCTCTAAGCACCTTTTGACTGGTAAAACAAAAACCTATTGTTATACATTTGCCTTGAGCATTCAATTCCATCTCCTCAAATGATGAACAATGGGCATCCATAAGTGTAGCCAACCATGATACCTTTTACCATTTGTCCATAGCTAAAGTTCCTCCACCATCATCATCAAGCCACTTAATCAATACCCCAAATCAACACATGGCTTGATAGTTCTATAATGATATGATCCACTCCATGTTATCACATGGCCTTCATGGTTCATCGATCTCAACATAGCTTGCTCTTCACCGTTGCTTTATGTCCATCGGTGCTAAGTCCTTGCTCTTGCTTCACCGCCACGCGGTCCCTCACACATGAGCCTTTGACTTGCCCTTCACACTAGCCACTCGGTCCATCGAAGCCAAGCCATATCTCTTGATCTTCTCCATATAGCCACATGACACCATGTCATGTCTTCATATGCAATGAGCTTCTTTATCACACTAGTTGAGCTTCTCAATATCACCAAGCCACATCACCACCATGGCTTAAATAACTCACACTAGTGTACCTGTGGACTAATCACCTATGTATCTCAATATAAACACTTATTAGTCCATATAAGTTGTCAATCAATTACCAAAACCAAATAGGGTCTCACAATCTCCCCCTTTTTGGTAATTGATGACAACTCTACAAAGATTTGTCGTTTTTTTTCTTTTTCCAAGCTAGCTTTTCACACAAGTGTGGATTGCTAGTTTGGCAAAGTTTTTATGTTCCTTATCCAACTTTAAGCTCATTTGTTAAGATTTGGATAAGCACCATAAAAACGGTTTGGTAGTGATATCCTCGCCTATATGTGTGCTTGGATGGTTTGGTTTCAAGCTTACACACATGCAAAGATATGAAAATTGAGGGGACATTATCACTACCGTATGATGCTAAAGTATACAAAATAGAAACGTACCTTTGTAGCATGCTTACTACTTTTCATCTCATCCTTAGCATCATCTTGCTAGAAGCAAGTGAAACTAGATACCACATGACATCGACATTACAAATGGGGTTCTAGTTACTCCTTTCACACTAAGACCAGGCTTATAAATATCACTAAATCAATCATCATCAAAGTCTTAGTTCTAGCAAACACTTACACACAAGTATGTAGGAATATAAGACAAATGTGATGCAAGCAAGCAATGTAGTGCACAAACAAATGCATCAAACATATATTCACGAGCTTGCTCCCCTACTTGTGTGCATCTCTTGTTCAATAAAATCTCATACCATTATATTTTGCTCTTGATCCATTCGTATTCATTCTAACTCAATTGATCAGTAGCTCCCCCTGAGTTCATGTCCAATTTTCTCTTGTGCATATTTCCATATCTTTGTTTCAACTTGCACATTTGCATATCTTTGTTCCAACTTCTCCCCCTTTGTCATTAAGTACCATAAAAGGGTTGTTCTAAGGCTCTAGGAAAATGTACCTATGAATATTATACCAACTTGAAAGTACTCAATAAGTTTTTGATGGACACCATATGCATGATAAAATCCTTGACACCACATGCATGAACTTATTTTAGGAGAGAGTTGCTCTCTTGAGATGATGATCACTTAAGGTTGTGGATCACTTGAAGTCTTGTACCACTCGAAAGATATCAATTGTATGATTGATCTAGACACCACTTAGTGAATACCATTTGAAGGAATAATATTGGCCTGGATGTAACACCCCTGGTGTTACTAGCACTAAAACTTGAGCATAACACATGTGCATTGACATTTCATATGTTTGTTACACCTAGAGAGCATTCACTAGGTAAAAATTTCAAAGAAGTTTTGTTGTTAGGGCTTGGTGTGCTATGAACCCTTGGGAAGGGCACTAAACCCTGAATCAGGGCTTATGGATGTAAGTGAAGCCCAAATAAGTTAAAACCTCAAAGGACATAAGAAATGATCACAAGGGATCACATTTGATGAACATTAAGTGACACCAAAATCCTGAAGTGCTAAAAACCCTGAAAAGACCCCTGGAAAAACCCTAATTAAACCCTAGGGGGTTAAGTGCAAATTTTGTGCACTTTTGGACCCAAGTGCAAATACCAAAGTAATAGAACACCACAAATCATGTGTTTCTCACATTTGAGTATTTGAAGTCAAATTGTGGGATTTGGGCTTATTTGCAAAAAGCACCACCTAAACCATATAGGCCTAAGTCTGAAATTCAGTGAACTTGGAGCATCTTTGGAGCCTTATATCTTTTAATCCATAAAGAATTTGCCCTAAGTCAATACATCAAGATTATAGAGTTATAATAGAAGTACAACTTTGCTTAAGAGATCCAGTGATTGTTTGATTATGGTTGCTATAGCAAGATTGTAGCTGGACCATAGGGCAGCAACTTTGTTACACGCATATTAACAAGTTGTCGTGTAAAATATGAGATTTGGGCCCTGCAAATTGGTCTGTCAGGCGCTCTGAATGGGATCCTAATGGTACAGTGCCTGACAAAGATCTTCTGGTTCGGCCGCCCTCGCCACCGGTGACCCTCGCACCGTGATCCGTGCCGGTGCTACGATTCGTGCTCTCTGGCAAGGAGATAATTGTGGCGAGGTAAAGATCTTGGCACCTGATCGGCTCGGACTTAGTCACTAATAAGTTCGCCGTACTCACTTGGTCCACGGCCGGTCGGGATGATCCTCACTGGCAATAGCCACATACCGATCGTGCGCCACGCGTCCTGGTGGGAACTTAGCACGTTGCAGTGAACCTATGAACTAGGTCGTCCATCACTGGAGGCCCTGCCACGGTGAAAGCCACGGTGTCACCTGCGCAAGTGACTTCCCCTCTCTCCGGCCGCCAGCGCGCCATTCCAAATTCAAGAGCTACTGCCCTCGGGCCCTATAAATTGACAGTGCCATCAGCTCCGCTAGGTAGTCACGCATCCAGTGCACCTACTCGTACCTCGAATTGTCCACCAGAGAGCTCTAATTTGGGATTTCCCCCAAATCTGTCAAGAACACTGCTGGGTGTGAGCTCGCCATGGCCAGCTCTCCACAGGTCCGATCATGCCCTCCTCACTCCTGTTTTAGCATTCCTATGTGCTCTTGATGCTTCTCGACCCGACCAATTGAGCTAGAACACGTAGGATCACCAGGAACGCCTCAGTTTGTCCATTGATCATGATGTCACAGTGGGCAGAGAAATTAGGAGCTCGAACCTTGCAATTGATTGGGGGGAAAGGGTCATTAGGGGTAGAATTGGGTGTCAGCCACACCGGAACCCTAGTCATTGCGTTGTCCAGCTGGTCTTGGCTCGCCGAAGCCGCTGCTCCGCCATCCACGGTCGGGGATCTCGGGCTGTGAAGAAACAGAAAGGGGATGGACCTTTGTGTATATGTCAGTGAGACAGAGAAATAGTGGAAAGGATTCTTAACGGGTTTTTCAAACGACCAGGGATCTCTGTGCAAAATGGACACCGTGGGCGCGCTTCGCCTATTCATGGGCCGGCTTGGGCTAGTTTCAGCCAAGTACTATTCACCTTTTTCTGCCAAACTTAAGAAATCCATAAAAAATTATAGAAAAATGATAAAAAAATATGAGACTAATTTTGTTGGACTCCTAGATTTCTCTAGTATTTAATAAAAATAGTTCTAAGATTTTTAGCACAAACAAGGAATTAATCAATATTTAAAAGAGCTTAAACCTATACCTCTGGAATTTTAGAAATTAATTAATAACTCCAAAAATCACCAAACTTTTTGGATAAGCCTAATATGATATTTACATCCCATGAGCAAAGTTTGACTTGCTTTGGACATTGTATGATTCTTAAACCCAAAACCCTAGCTCCTTAGGGTAAAAATGTCTAACCACTAAGGTACTGACCTAGAAAAACCATAGTTACCCTAGTGCACCGTGAAGGAAAGTTGTATTCAAGATACAACTTGATACATCTTTTCTATTATTGCGTTTTCATAAGCATTACATAAGCATTAATGGTTATATATGGTTATATATAGAAAACGAAGAAGTGACTGTTGAAGAGGAAGAGACTACTCCATCAACAGAAAATCCACCTACTGGGAACTATTTTTACTTTGACATCTGTGGAACAGAACCTGACTCTCCTACAACACAAGGCAAGCCCCAGTGCATTTGCCACCTCCTTGCTATTTTAAACTTTTATCACTTGAATGATGCATTAGGTAATAGGAGTTGTGTGCTAAGCCAATTGCTGCATTTCCTTCCTTGGAACTGTTTACTAGTCCTTGATTCCCTGTTTTATTAAAAGGGTTTTCTAATGCTTAGTCCTGCTTTAGAAGAACAAAATGCTTTTATTTTAAACAAAAGGTGATGCTACATATGGGAAGGGAAGTTTTCCAAAATAAAGCTTGATGGTGGATCCATCATGGTCATGATGGATTCAACATCGGACAAGATGTACCTCTGCCAGGTACCAAACTTTGGGTTTAAATGATAAAGTTGAGACCGAGCGGGTGACTTGCACGAGAAGAGAGTCTCGGGGTAGTGTTTCCGTCTAAGTCGATTAAGGACCGTACTGATGTAGGCTTGATGATCGAGGACCCTTTAACTAGTCACATGCCTCATCATGGGTAAGCTTTGCCTAGGGCAAACTAATACCAGATAGGCCAACACGCAATGGGAGTGGAGAGAAGGCAAGAGTAGCGTGTACCCTCCATGGCAAGAGGCTGGACGGTGGTGTATATGTGCTCTCAGTTGGCGTGAACCCGGTCTGGTCTTAAGAAACCCTGTGGCGAGTTGACATATGCAAGGGTTAAGTGCTACATATGTCGTGTGATTGGAGATCCTCAACTGAGTATTAATCGATTCGGATCGCCGTTACTCCTCGGACATGAAGACTTGGTCACTGACTTACACGTAGCATTCCAGTGAATTAAAAGGTTTGGTAAAAGATAGCTAGTATAGGCCAAGTGTTTGAACTAGGATAGAAGGAACTCTAGATTCAGGTAATGACTTAACTTGCTAATAAAACTGGATTTTTAGGGATCCACTATTAGTAAGCATTTCTGCAAATAGAGTCTTTAACATTTGATCAACCCTTACCTTGACTCTCTTAAGCCAGCATATCATTGAGAGTCTTTTATTTTGATGGATAATGATGCGGACATCACTTCTATACATACAATGAATGGACTGATAACACGATCGCGTGCACGACAGCTAAATCTCTAGGTACGTTCTACTCTTGTCAATTGTGTTTCAGAGCTTACGCTTGGGGCCATGGATGTTTTGATGATTAGGAACCTTGGAAAGGACCAGCAAGGACTTGGGAAAGGCCTAGGTGTTGAGGAGGAGCAGCAAGGGCACCCACAACAGGAAGGAGATCAAGTCCAACTCGGCTGCGACTCCATCTCGGGTTCCAGGACCAGTCTGCACTAAAATGGACGCCCAAGATGCATCCGGACTCCGATTGTGACGGACTTGATATGGTTGGAAAGATAAAGAGATTGTCTAACCAACCCAACTGGTTCCACCCAAAAATTCATCCGGAGTCAACAGGAATCGTTGAAACAATTCAGCGTTCAGATTCTGTTTTGGTGCTGCGACACCGTCTGTTGGGCCGTTGGGCCGTGTATCGCGTCAGAGCCTATTAGGGGCGAGTCCAGGGGTCACGCATGCCCTAATACTCTATTTATTCAGCAGCCGCCACCACATTAGGTTTGGGTTTTGCTTAGATCAATCCTGTCATCGAACAGTGTCGCCGTCATCGGTTTGTGAGACCCCATCCCGTAATCAATACAATTTTGGTTGCGTTTCTTTCCTGTTCTTGCTTGTGTTCTTGATTGCGCTTGCAGGGATAAGCCTTTGTGGTGAGGTTATTCGTGTGTCACGGGTGATAACCAACAGAGCCGTGGTGTAGTGATTGCGAGGAACCGTTCGCTCGGAGCCTTGGATCATCAACATCGAGATCTCCACTCAATCAAGTTATCGTATCTCACGGAAGATCGGGCCGCGTCTACTATCAGGTAAGACTTGCGAAAGTACACTTCATACTCAGGGTTTTCGAACCCATGTTGTTGTAGGTGAGGAAACAACAGACTTTTGCTGTTTCTGCTCTAAGGTGGTGCCCAAGGACGAACCTCAACAGTGATGTGGTTGCGGGAGGATGTTGGCCTCCCTTTGAAAAACAATATACTTTTATGTGGGAGGGGTTTTTGCCTCCCAAGTTTGTAATAATAATACTTATGCACTCATATATCCTGGTTTTGTAATAACTATAACACTCTCTTTATATTTTGATAAATGTAAATTAAGTTATTGTAAATCGTTTTCGCTTATTCGTTCCTCCGATGTGTTGTAATATCTGCGTGACGGGTGAAACGCTCTTGGGCGAGAAAAAGGATGCAGATACTGAACTTGTCAAGTGGTTATGTGCATCTACAAGGTTGTCCAAGGTCTGTTGGACAAGGACAACTGTATGTGGGCCTAATAACTTGGGAGGTTCCGTCACAGCTGGTATCGGAGCGAAGCCTATCTCTTCAAATATTATGAAGCACTTCAAAAAGAATTTTCAAATACTTATCCAGAAATATTCTTTCATTCTTATCTTGCCACTTTCTAGAAGTTCTTATCTTGTAAGACCTGGTAGTGGAGTGCAATATATAGGAAGTTGGGGATCAACGAAAGTTGATTCCGTAATTATGGGGTTATGCATGCATCATGTTTAAAAATTATACTAATAAATCTTCCCCTCTTATGGAGATATGGCATGCACAAGGAAAACTGCACGCAAATCTACGGGACCTTTGGGCGTGCCTCATCATCAATTAGCCCCTAGACATGAAGGGAGCAGTAATGGCTCTAACGACCCCATTGGCGACCTGGAAGCTAAGGTGGAGCAACTCCGATCAGAGCTACGCCATCGGAACCGGGCACGGGAGCAGGACAGTCAGCGTATAGCTGAACTGTTAGCTGGAGTTAGCCGCTTGAGGTTTGAAATCTCGGAACAGGATTCGACCATCGATTGGGCCATTAACTCGCGTTCGATCGCTTGGCACCGTGAAGCCAAAGCTCGAGCTCGTGTAGATGAGCTTAGCGTGGCCATCGATAACCTACAAGCGTACTGTAATACATTACATGAAGAAGTTCATGTGTTTTATGCTCGACTGCACCCGGACGTGCCTTCTGACGCTGCTGCAATGGAAGCTGGACCCTCGGGAACATTGAATGCAGGACCTGAGGGGGAATTGGACCTTTTTAAGCCCCCTCCTTCTATGAACCTGGCTAGCGAGCGGTCTCCTGCAGCAGACAGTGAAGCAACCCAAGACGATGAAGACTAGAGTAGTACAGTTTAGATATTTTACTAATGTAAAATAAGTACTGTGGGTATGTTGTATGCTTGAATCTGTATAATTACATTTTGATAATGTAAGATGATGGTATGCTTTGGCATGTTATATTTTCCCAAATTTTTCTTTGCCTCAGATGCCATCACGGACTCGCGCCCACAATGGTGCAGGAACTTCCCGTGGTCGGGAAGCTACTCCTAATCCGCCACCAGTACCCCCGACACTAGCTGGGGCTATCGCTGCCTTGGTCAATGCGACTGCAGATAATACCCGCTTCTTACGTGAGATGGCGGGTAATCAATTCCAGCAGCATGGCGGAAGAGCCCCTCCATTGGGACCTCGTGAAACTACATACCAGGAATTCTCAGAAACTCGTCCCCCACTCTTTATTAAAGCAGAAGACCCTCTAGAAGCTAATGAATGGATAAGAGTAATAGAGCAGAAGTTTGGCTTGATTCGTTGTACGGAAATCCAGAAGCCATTGTTCGCTGCCCAATAACTGAGAGGCCCTGCTAGTACTTGGTGGGCAAATTTTGCAGCAGTACAGCTGGCCGGACATCAAATCACCTAGGAGGAGTTTAAGATAGCATTTCATGAGCACTATATTCCAGAAGGAGTGCTTCACATGAAACAAGAAGAATTCATTCGACTAAAGCAAGGTGGAGATACTGTAATGCAGTATCTCAACAAGTTCAACCATCTGTCTCAAGATGCCATCGATCAAGTAAATACTGATATAAAGAAAAAGAATTGCTTCATGCGAGGACTCAATGATAGGCTACAGAGGAAAATGGCCACCTACCTGAACCTTACTTATAGCAGAGTTGTTAGCACAGCGCTGGCAGTAGAAGCCAAGAGTGCAGGCCATGAAAAAACAAAGGGATTTGGAGGTGACAGGTCCAATCAGGGACCTGAGAAGCGAACAAGGTTGGTAATCTGACCTTTTAATCAGAATTGTTCTTCGCCTCGTCCACCCTCCTATCCATTCAAACAGCCTGTTTTCATCCGTCCTACCAATGCTCCCACTTCTACAAATCAGCCGAGTGCCTCTGGTACTCATTTCCCCGCTCTCCCTAGTTATTCAACTGGCTACTTCAACTGTGGGAAGTCTGGTCATTTTATAAAAGACTGCCCATACCCGAAGCAGAATAAATTCAACAATCAGCAGAACTCTGGGAGCTCTAGCCAAGGCAAAGGGAACACGACTAATAATTCAACGGGCAAAAATATCAAGAAGACAGGACGGGTTTATTATACTCAAGTGGCCACTACACTGGAAGGAGAGCCGGTAATGATGGGTACGTTCCTTGTGGCCAATTACCCAGCAGTCATTCTCTTTGATTCTGGAGCTTCCCATACATTCATAAGCAAGAATTTTATGGCAAAGCATTGCATCCCTTACACTGAATCAAGGGAAGGATTTATTATCCATTCACCTAGAGGACAAATATTTACTAAGGAAGTAGCTTTCCATATACCAGTAACATTGGCCGGAAGGGAATTTCCCACCAACATGATTGTCTTAAAAGGCCAAGACATAGATGTAATTCTAGGCATGAACTGGTTAGCCAGCATAAAGTTATCCTCAATACTGACTTAAGGACTATCAAGTTGAGCTATGGCCATGAAGAGGTTCTCCTGTCCATCCCTGTAGCTATTCCAACTAAACCTTTTGGCCAAGTTTATGAAACTATCGTGCTGGAACTCTAGGATATTCCGGTAGTATGTGAGTTCCCGGATGTCCCCTGAAGATCTGCCCGGACTACCTCCGGAAAGGGATGTAGAATTTGTGATTGAATTAAAGCCCGGTACCGCTCCTATTTCTCGAAGATTGTACCGGATGCCACCAAATGTATTGGCGGAACTCAAAACTCAATTACAAGATCTACTGGAAAAGGGATTCATTTGGCCTAGTTCATTACCTTGGGGATGTCCTGCAATTTTCATTAAGAAGAAGGATCAAACACTTCGAATGTGTGTGGACTACAGACCCCTTAATGAGGTCACTATTAAGAACAAGTACCCTCTTCCATGGATCGATATCTTATTCGATCAACTTACCAGAGCTCGGGTATTTTCCAAGATGGACCTCAGGTTGGGCTATCATCAAATTCGTATTTGGCCCGAAGATATACCAAAGACCGCGTTTACTACGCGGTATGGATTATTTGAATATTTGGTTATGTCCTTTGGATTGACAAATGCTCCAGCCCACTTCACGTATCTAATGAACTCAGTGTTTATGCCCGAGTTGGATAAATTTGTGGTGGTCTTCATTGATGATATCTTAATCTATTCCAAGAATGAAGAGGAGCATGCTAACCATTTACGGATCGTGTTAACACGCTTGAGGGAACACCAATTGTATGCTAAATTCAGTAAATGCGTGTTTTGGTTGGAGGAAATCCAATTTTAGGCCATGTATTGTCTGCAAATGGGATTGCGGTTGATCCCAGCAAGGTCAAGGATATTCTAGAGTGGAAACCACCAACCACTATACATCAAGTCTGAAGTTTCCTTAGGCTGGCTGGCTATTACCGCAGATTTATCCTGGATTTCTCCAAGATTGTGAAGCCTATTATAAGTTTATTGAAAAATGATACAAATTTTAACTGGTCCTCAAGATGCAATGAAGCCTTCGAGCAGCTGAAGGTATTATTGACCACTGCTCCAATATTGGCTCAACCGGACATTGAAAAGCCTTTTGATATATATATTGTGATGCATCAAGCAGTGGTCTCGGTTGTGTCTTAATGCAGGACGGCCGAGTTATAGCAAATGCTTCAAGACAGTTGCGCCGACATGAGGAGCATTATCCAACTCATGACTTGGAATTAGCTGTTGTGGTTCATGCCCTTAAAATATGGCGTCATTATCTGCTGGGAAATATCTGCCATATATATACAGATCATAAATGTTTGAAGTACATTTTTACCCAGTCAGAACTAAACATGAGGCAGAGAAGATGGCTTGAGCTGATTAAGGATTATGAGTTAGAAATCCACTATCACCCAGGAAAGGCCAACGTGGTGGCAGATGCACTAAGTCGCAAGGCTTCATGCCATTGTCTTACAGTAAGGACTCTAGACACCACACTGTGTCAAGAATTGGAGGAATTAAACCTGGGGATGATACAACATGGAACTTTGACCCAATTGAAGCTTGAGTTAGTTCTTCTGCAAAAGATTATTGATGCCCAAACAAGTGACAAGGGTATGAAACACATTCATGAGAAAATAGAAGCCGACAAAGCTAATTGCTTTAGAAAGGATGATCATGGAATAGTATGGTTTAATGATCGCATAGTTGTGCCTAAGAATGAGGAAGTCCACCAACAAATTTTGGATGAAGCTCATCTTAGTCGATATTCCATTCATCCCGGAAGTACTAAGATGTATCATGATTTAAAACAACATTATTGGTGGACAAATATGAAGATCGAGATTGCACACTATGTGGCGAAATGTGACACATGTAGATCTGTCAAAGCAATACATATGAAGACTGCTGGTCCACTGCAATCTTTGCCTATCTCAACTTGGAAATTGGAGGACATTAGCATAGACTTCATTATGGGATTACCCAGGACAGCTAAAGGTTTTGACTCTATCTAGGTTATAATTGATCGACTTACAAAGATAGCTCATTTTCTACCAGTCAAGACCTATTATCCGGTCATTACTTATGCTCAGATATATATTGCTCGCATTCTTAGTTTGCATGGAATCCCTAAGACAATAGTTTTGGACCGTAGACCACAATTTGTATCCAAATTCTGGGAAGAACTTCACAAATCTCTGGGTGCTAAGTTGCTCCACAGTTCAGCCTATCATCCTCAAACAAGTGGACAAACTGAGAGAGTAAATCAAATACTTGAAGACATGTTGCGGGCATGTGTCCTGGAGTTTCCGCAAAAATGGGATGACTGTCTACCCTTGGTAGAATTTTCGTATAATAACATCTATAAAGAGAGCATCAAGATGGCACCATTTGAAGCATTATACGGACGACGGTGTCGAACACCCTTAAATTGGTTCGAACTGGGAGAAAGGTGGTTTTTCAGGCCTAACATGGTTAAGGAGACGGAGGAAAAAGTCCAACAGATCATACATAACTTGAAAGAGGCACAAGCTCGACAAAAGAATTACGCGAATAAGAGACGACAGCCTTTGGTCTTTCAAGTTAATGATCATGTATACTTGAAAGTATCACCAATGATGGGTGTGAGTCGTTTTGGGGTAAAAGTAAAGCTGGCACCCTGATATATTGGCCTGTTCCTTATTCTTGAACGATACGGACCAGTGGCATACCGACTCCAACTGCCAGAAGTATTGTCTGCAGTACATAATGTGTTCCATGTATCTCAATTGTAGAAGTGCCTTCGGGTTCCGGATCGAACCATTGATGTAGCAGATGTTACCTTGGAACCAGACTTAACATATTCAGAACATCCTATTCGTGTCCTGGATCAAAAGGACAGGATCACCCGAAGAAGAACACTTAAATTCTATAAGATACAATGGAACCAACATACAGAAGATGAAGCTACATGGGAGACTCAAGACTTCTTAGAAAAAAATTTTCCCTGGCTTTTTAGCTTGATGTAACCTATAAGATATGTACATTGGATTGTAAAGAAGAAGTAAACCCCATACCACCCCCTACCTTGTAAGACAAATAAGTAAATACAGATGTGACGTGTTTCCTTTTCCACTACTTGCCCTTGGACTTTAAATCTCGGGAAGAGATTCTTTTATGGGGGGAAGGATGTAACACCCCTGGTGTTACTAGCACTAAAACTTGAGCATAACATCATGTGCATTGATATTTCATATGTTTGTTACACCTAGAGTGCATTCACTAGGTAAAAATTTCAAAGAAGTTGTGATGTTAGGGCTTGGTGTGCTATGAACCCTAGGGAAGGGCACTAAACACAGAATCAGGGCTTATGGATGAAACTGAAGCCCAAATAAGTTAAAACCACAAAGGACATAAGAAATGATCACAAGGGATCACATTTGATGAACATTAAGTGACACCAGAACCCTGAAGTGCTAAAAACCCTGAAAAGACCCCTGGAAAACCCTAATTAAACCCTAGGGGGTTAAGTGCAAATTTTGTGCACTTTTGGACCCAAGTGCAAATACCAAAGTAATAGAACACCACAAATCATGTGTTTCTCAATTTTGAGGATTTGCAAGTCAAATTGTGGGATTTGGGCTTATTTGCAAAAAGCACCACCTAAACCATATAGGCCTAAGTCTGAAATTCAGTGAACTTGGAGCATCTTTGGAGCCTTATATCTTTTAATCCATAAATAATTTGCCCTAAGTCAATACATCAAGATTATAGAGCTATAATAGGAGTACAACTTTGCTTAAGAGATTAAGCCTTGGTGTCATATAAAATTAGGAGATAAATGGACCTAAAGTCGGGCTGACAGACAGTCATTGAACTGAAGATTGGTTAACAGTGAAGTTAGTTGAACTTTGAGACTGAATTCGACCATGAACCAGTGATTGTTTGATTATGGTTGCTATAGCAAGATTGTAGCTGGATCATAAGGCAGCAACTTTGTTACAGGAAGATTAACAAGTTGTCGTGTAAAAATCTGAGATTTGGGTCCTACAAATTGGTCTATCAGGCGCTCTGAATGGGATCCCAATGGTACAGTGCCTGACAAAGATCTTTAGGTTTGGCCCCCCTCGCGCCGGTGACCTTCACACCGTGATCCGTGCCGGTGCTACGATTCGTGCTCTCTGGCAAGGAGATAATTGTGGCAGGATAAAGATCTTGGCACCGCATCGACTCGGGCTTAGTCACTGATAAGTTCGCCGTACCCACTTTGTCCACGGCCGGTCTGGATGATCCTCACCGATGATAGCCACTTTCCGATCGTGCGCCACGTGTCCTGGGAACTTAGCATGTCGTAGTGAACCTGTGTAGCATGTCGTCCATCGCAGGAGGCCCTGCCATGGTGAAAGCCACGGTATCACCTGCGCCAGTGACTTCCCCTCTCTCCGGCCGCCAGCACGCCATTCCAAATTCAAGAGCCACCGCCCTCGGGGCCTATAAATTGAGCGTGCCATCAGCTTCGCTAGGTAGTCACGCATCCAGCGCACCCACTCATACCTCGTATTGTCCACTAGAGAGCTCTAATTTTGGATTTCCCCCAAATCTGTCAAGAACACCGCAGGGTGTGAGCTCGCCGTGGCCAGCTCTCCATAGGTCCCATCATGCCCTCCTCACTCCTGTTCTAGCATTCCTATGTGCTCTTGATGCTTCTCGACCCGGCCAATTGAGCTAGAACACGTAGGATCACCGGGAACGCCTCAGTTTGTCCGTTGACCGCGCTGTCACTTTGGGCAGAGAAATTAGGAGCTCGAACCTTGCAATTGATTGGGGGAAAGGGGTCATTAGGGGTAGAATTCGGTGTCAGCCACACCGGAACCCTAGTCATTGCGTTGTCCGACCGGTCTTGGCTCTCTGGAGCCGCTACTCTGTCATCCACGGTCGAGGATCTCGGGCTATGAAGAAACAAAAAGGGGAGGGACCTTTGTGCATATGACTGTGAGACAGAGAAACAGTGGAGAGGATTCTTTATGGGTTTTTCAAACGACCAGGGACCTCTGTGCAAAATGGACACCGCGGGCACGCTTTCGCCTAGTCATGGGCCGGCTTGGGCTAGTTTCAGCCCAGTACTATTCACCTTTTTCCTTTTTCTTTTTCTACCAAACTTAGGAAATCCATAGAAAATTATAGAAAAATGATAAAAATATGAGACTAATTTTGTTGGACTCCTAGATTTCTCTACTATTTAATAAAAATAGTTCTAGGATTTTTAGTCTAAACAAAGAATTAATCAGTATTTAAAAGAACTTATACCTATACCTCTGGAATTTTAGAAGTTAACTAATAACTCCAAAAATCACCAAACATTTTGGATAAGCCTAATATGATATTTAGATCCCATGAGTGAAGTTTGACTTACTTTGGACATTGTTTGATTCTTAAACCCAAAACCCTAGCTCCTTAGGGTAAAAATGTCTAACCACTAAGGTACTGACCTAGAAAAACCATATTTACCCTCGTACACCGTGAAGGAAAGTTGTATTTAAGATAAAACTTGATACATCTTTTCTATTATTGCATTTCCATAAGCATTACATAAGCATTCATGGTTATATATGGTTATATATAGAAAATAAAGAAGAAGTGACTGTTGAAGAGGAAGAGACTACTCCATCAACAGAAAATCCACCTGACAGGAACTGTTTTTACTTTGACATCTGTGGAACAGAGCCAAACTCTCCTACAACACAAGGCAAGCCTCGGTGCATTTGCCACCTCCTTTCCGTTTTAAACTTTTATCAATTGAATTATACATTAGGTAATATGAGTTGTATGCTAAGCCAATTCCTGCATTTCCTTCCTTGGAACTGTTTACCAGTCCTTGATTCCCTTTTTATTAAAAGGGTTTTCTAATGCTTAGTCCTGCTTTAGAAGAACAAAATGTTTTTATTTTTAAATAAAAGGTGATGCTACAGATGGGAAGGGAAGTTTTCCAAAATAAAACCCATGGCCGTGATGGATTCAACATCGGACAAGATGTACCTCTGCCAGGTACCAAACTTTGGGTTTAAATGATAAAGCTGAGACCGGGCGGGTGACTTGCACGAGAAGAGAGTCTCGGGGTAGTGTCTTTGTCTGAGTCGATTAAGGACCGTATCGATGTAGGCTTGATGATCGAGGACCCTTTAACTAGTCACATGCCTCATCATGGGTAAGCTTTGCCTCGGGCAGACTAATACCAGAAAGTCCAACACGCAATCGGAGTGGAGAGATGGCGAGAGTAGCGTGTACCCTCCGTGGCAAGAGGCTGGACGGTGGTGTATATGTGCTCTCGGTTGGCGTGAACCCAGTCTGGTCTTAAGAAACCCGGTGGCGAGTTGACATATGCAAGGGTTAAGTGCTACATATGTCGTGTGATTGGAGATCCTGAGCTGAGTATTAATCGATTCGGATCGCCGTTACTTCTCAGACATGAAGACTTGGTCACTGACTTACACGTAGCATTCCAGTAAATTAAAAGGATTTGTAAAAGATGGCTAGTATAAGCCAAGTGTTTGAACTAGGATAGAAGGAACTCTAGATTCAGGTAATGACTTAACTTGCTAATAAAACTGGATTTTTAGGGATCCACTATTAGTAAGCATTTCTACAAATAGAGTCTTTGACATTTGATCAAGCCTTACCTTGACTCCCTTAAGCCAGCATATCGTTGAGAGTCTTTTATTTTGACGGGTAAGACTTGCAAAAGTACACTTCGTACTCAGGGTTTTCGAACCCATGTTGTTGTAGGTGAGGAAACAGTAGACTTTTGTTGTTTTTGCTCTAAGGTGGTGCCCAAGGACGAACCTCAACAGTGATGCGGTTGCGGGAGGACGTTGGCCTCCCTTTGAAAAACAATATACTTTTATGTGGGAGGGGGTTTTGCCTCCCATGTTTGTAATAATAATACTTATGCACTCATATACCCTGGTTTTGTAATAACTATAACACTCTCTTTATATTTTGATAAATGTAAATTAAGTTATTGTAAATCGTTTCCGCTTATTCGGTCCTCCAATGTGTTGTAATATCTGCGTGACGGGTGAAACGCTCTTGGGCGAGGAAAAGGATGTAGATACCGAACTTGTCAAGTGGTTATGTGCATCTATAGGGTTGTCCAAGGTCCGTTGGACAAGGACAACTGTAGGTGGGCCTAATAACTTGGGAGGTTCCGTCACATTGGACATTTCTCTATAGATATTGATGCCACTTGTAGGTTTTGATATTCATTTGCATTGGTATCTTCTTCATAAGACATCCTCATGAGCAGCTCAATATGTCACTTAACCAAATAGATTTGCTTAAGCTTCCAAGTTCGGGTTGAACCCTCTTTAAGCTTCTTCACACGCATTAAGCGGTTATCTTATCGAGGTTGTTCTTGTAGCTTGTTGCAATCCAAAATAGATTAAGTACATGGGTTCACTTTGCTCATGAACAAACTCATATGCTACCATTAGTTTCAATCAACAAAAATAACCAATAGTGGTAGAACATGAATTTAAGTCTTTCATTTAATATGCATGATACTATTGTGTATGTACTATATGCAGTAACCACATAGTAGTAGGGGATGATATGATCATGCGTATCACAATGATACCTTTGCTATGTTGGAGTAGAGGATAGTCAAGAGTCTTTCGATTTAGCTCTCTAATAGCAATGTGAAGTCCAATTGAATAACTTGGTGAAGACCAATTATCAATAAGAAATCCATTCTTCACCAGTATGAAGTTGAGAACCCATTTAAGATCAAGTGCACAATTTGAATGTTGTAGTTCGCATGCATTTGTTCTATCAATACCACGTGTATGTGAGAGAATTTTGAATTTGCACGAAATATAGGAATATCACTTGTAAAGATGATACCACTTGTTGCGATGTTGGTCCATATTATTCCTTTGTTCATGCAAGATTGTTGCTCACGGACGGTCTGCAGTGGGAGCTCAGACGGTCTATGGCCTGATCTCTTGGAATGTCCGTGGCATAGGACCGGACGGTCCTAGACTTGGAACTTGCACTCCATTGAGCTGACTGTTAGTTTCTCAATAGTTGAATTTAAAATAGGATCATTGCTCACTTATGAACTTTATGACTGCACCAAGCATTAGCATTCAACCATATATAAATAATTTACATGAATGTACATGATTTGAGTATAAGTGATCATGAATTGATGTCAAACCAAAAATACTTAAAATCAATCCATGTTTGAAACATCAATCATATTTGCTTGATTTGCCTTTGAATGTGTTGCTTGCTCTCGTTCCTGATCAATCTTTTGATTGCTCTAATTAAGTACCACTTTGCCTCTAGCAATTATTTTCTTACTTTTTGGTGAGGAATAACTAATTGGAACACGTGGAATCTCTTTTGACTGAATTTCATGAACAAGCTCAAAAGAGTTGTCGTTAGTAATACAAGCACCAATTTCCCTTTTATAATAGTTTGAATATATAAAGTAGGCAATTACTAAAACAAGGAAACCTTATTATATGAACTAAATTTCTCTTAATCTTCAATGCTTAATTTTAACAAATTAAACATGCATGATTAATTGATTAAGTTCAAAGGCTAATTTTAAATCATATCATGGTGAGTATTTAATATAGAAGAAATAAATCCAAATGTACAAGAGAGAATAGATCACATAGTTTTGGATTGTTCTTTATAGTTTAATTGCATAGTCCATTTGAGAAACTCATTCTCATGCTGTGAAACTAAATAGATCACTTAGGTAAAAACATTGGTTTCACAACTCTAGTCATATAGAGAATTCCCCTTTTGATAAGTGCTTTAAGAATTTGAATTTCTTACTTAGCACCTTATTCATTCATGAACACGGGGTTTTTCTCTTTTATGTCTAGATCATGGCAATACTAGAGTAACCAAATTGAAATGTGCCAAGAAATACTTACAACCAATTTAAGCATTTGGATTGCCATATGTAAGAAAGAAGACTATGCAATCTGTTATATGGTAACCTCAATTTTGAACATTTTTTGTCTTAATCTTCAACTTGGAGTACCAAAATAAGTGCCAAAAACATTTCATAACAAATGTCCATGTACCCCTAAACTTTCCATGATTATGGCTCAACTCAAAACCAAACTATGGTCTCTCAAACAATGATGTGATTTATCTAAATGAAGTCTCTTGAATTTATTCAACATAAATCAATCCAAACTTGATTATTTAGCAAATTGCCCATTCAATCATCTTATAGCATGCAACATATGCATATATATCCCATTCAATCAACTCATATTTTCAACACATAATTCAACATATGATGATGAAATGAATATTATTGAATCAAGCCTCCAATGTCCAAGGTACCTATACATGATCATCCATGTTTTGATGGTACCCAAACTAAGTTGGGTCCACTCAAGTTAGGAGCAACATACTTAGGCATTGCCTTAGTATGAATAGCGAGATGTTTTGCAATTGCAACAAATGAAGTACCATTGCCATCCTTTCTAAGCATAATATTATTGTGAATTAAAATAGGCTTAGAATTGTTACCTACGGGACATGAATTTGCCATGTGTCCCCATTATCGACACGTGTAGCAAGTTCTCTTTGTTTTAGCCTTCTCTTTTCTCAAATTTTGCTTCACATTGTCTTGCCTCTTCTCATTTGCTTGTGCCTTCTTCTCAAAATTGTTGGGACACCTCAAGGCAAAGTGACCCATTTCATCACACATGTAGCACTTGATTTGAGCCAAATCATCCTTCTTTTGATTTGTGCTCATGCCATCTTGATTATATATTAAATGCCTTGTTCTTTCTCTTCTTGTTTTCTTTTTCTTCCCACATCACCATTATATTCTTGGTTAATCTAGATTTGCTTTTGGGGATTCTTCTTTTGCTCAACTCGTGGCTTTGGTTGAGGCTTCACTTGTGGCTTCACTAATTTCTTGGTTGGGCACATTGAGGTGAGGTGACCCAAGTGTGGCACTTGAAGCACTTGTCATGCTTTAGCCTCCTTTCTTCCTTCTTCAACTTGAGCTTCCTTTTATTGGGGCATGCCTTTCCATGATGACCCATCTCATGGCATTTATAGCACATGAAGTGAGATATCTTATTTTCTTTTAAATTCAATTGCCTACCATTGATATTGCTCTTGTTGAAACCAAGACCACTCTTGTCATCATATCTTCTTTGATTTTTTATTATAAGATCATGAGTGACTTTCAATTTATGCCACCTCTCAAACATGTTGCTTAAACATGTTTTTGAGCTTATTATTTTCCTTCAAAAGGTTAGTCCCACAAGACAAGGAAGAATAATAATAATCTATAGTTGAAGAACATGGCATAGCTAATAAATCTTCACAAGAGGTGGATATATTCTTCTTATCTTCATCACATGGATTAGCAGCATTTTGCAATTGATCATATAAATCATGTGATGAGTTCTCACTAGATTTAATTTCTTCATTATTAATTTTGTTAGTGAGAAAAACATGATCTTGTACCAAATTTTCATGAGCAACACTAAGTTCCTCATGACTCAATTTTAGTTCCTCATGTGAACAAGTAATAACATAAAGTAGATGTTTTTGTTGTTCACATGCATTCTTTAGAAATGAGTTTTCACTTTCTAAATTTCTTGTTTTATCTTTCTCATTTTCTAAATAAATGTTCATGCTAGCAAGTCTATCAACAAGCTTATCATATGAATATGAATGATTAGTCACATTAGCATTATATACCTTCGTATTACCTTGTGATATCAAGCAATGTGCTGTAATGGATGGGCTTGTAGTAGCGATACCATCATCCGAGCATGAACAATCACCATAATCATCAAGTATGCTTGAGATAGAACAATCATTTGCATCACTCGAGTTTGAGCCAACACAATCATGATTATCAAGTGAACTTGTGGTGTTTCTTTCATCATTATCACTTGACCATGAGGTGGAGCAATCTTCCACAACCACCATGTTGAGGATGTGCTCTGCATCCTCGCTAGAGATCCTCCCATATACGACATCAAGATATGTCCAAATATCATGGGCGTCTCCATATACATAATTTCCATAAACACCTTATGAATTATCCATTGATATAAAATGTTAGTAGCTTGGTGTTCAAGATGTAAGCATTTCTTTTTTTCTTGGGTGAGATCTTTTGTGTTCTCATCAAAGGGTTTATAAAAGCCTATACTTATGATCCACCACAATTTTGCATCAATTGTATGAAAATAATGACTCATGCAAGTTTTCCACTGTGCAAAATGTGTGTCATAAAAAATGTGTGGTTCACAAGTAACCTCTAGCCCTTTAGATGCCATCCAGCTTACTCTCAGGTCGGTTAAGACCACCAAATGAGAAAACCAGGCTTTGATACCACTTGTAGGGTCGAGATGGCGGACTAGACGGGGGTGAATAGTCCTTTCTAAAACTAATTACGATGGCTAACACAAATAAATACGGAATTAATACTATTTTGGTTTTGCCAAGACTACACTCCTCTAACTGTAACAAACACGTGACAAAAGATTCTAAATGAAGCAACTAAGGTCCCAAAATAGTGAAAGAGCTCTCCCATACAAATCTAGTTAGCAACGTCATACAATTATACAAATGTAATTCTAAGCACACTGATAGCTTCTAAACATACTAGTAAGCAAGGAGCACAAAGGACAAGCACTACTAGAGAGAAACAACTACTTAGCTACACAAGCTAAGTAAAATAGATTAGCTACACAAGTTAACAACAAGTGAGCATGTATGACTAGATATACAAGAGCACCAAATACTCACTAGCATAAGTATATGAACAAGTAAATACAAGCTAGTGAGGAAAGCTGCAAACCAACTGGAAGATGATGACAGTTGGCACAATGATTTTTTCCCGTGGTGTCGATGACTTGCCGGTCACCCCTAGTCTACGTTGAGGTAGATTCAAAGCACTCAACCGCTCCTCTATCAAGTCTCCACTTGATCTCTTGAGCTGGATTGGTCAATGAACCCTCAAACCTCGATTTCACTAGAGTTGCTTTTCACCGCTCCGGCGAAGCAAGCACAACACCTCTCACAATCAGCACTGCGACCTCTTCACAATCCCCATTGAGGAGCTCACGGGGAACTACCACCAAACCATCTAGGAGGCGGCAACCTCCAAGAGTAACAAGCCAACGACCTCACTTGACGATCTCCCTAGTGCCTCAAAGATCAACAACTTGATGCAATGCACTAGATGGCTCTCAATCTCACTAAAATGCAATCCCAACCAATATGAGTGAGAGAGAGAGAGGAAAGGCTCCAATTTGCTCACAAGTGTTCCAAATGGCCTCCTACACTCTTCCAACTCGGACAACACAATATATATAGCCCCCCTCTCCAAAACTAGCCGTTATGGGCCAAATGCACCTTTTCTGCGCACACGTGGACAGTCTGCAATACAAGCCCGGACCATCCGCACAAGAATCCCAATGGCTATAAACGGTTATAAAAATGTCAGAGCATTCAAAAATGACTTGTGGACGGTCTGCCTCTCAAGGTCGGACGGTCCGCGATACATAAAACTAAGCCAAAACGAAGTTTTGCTGACTCTGCACATTTGTTGAAATTTGTACTACGGACGGTCCGCACCTGGACCCCGAACGGTTCGCAATACAAAATATTTGTACTATGGACGGTCCGCACTCAGGCCCCGGACGGTCCGCATTTCAAAAAAGAAAACCAAAATAGAACTTCTCGAGTTCTGTCCAAACACCAGTCCTTCAACTACGGACGGTCCGCCACCTAGGACCAGACGGTCCGCAGTACAAAAACTTCGCAACACACAGAAACTCCTCGTTTCTGCCCATCACCTCAAGTTAGACCTGCGGACGGTCCGCCATGCTGGCCCGAACGGTCCGCGGTACCTCAATTCAGCCCACATTCAAGAAATCGCTTTTGCATAAGTTTTTCATTCATGAACCAAAGCATTGTTAGCCCTTACGCTAATGCGCCAACTATATGAGCAATGAGGCACTAAAGACATGTCAAGTAAGATAACTGACCCCTCTTGATAGTATGACTATCTAGCCTACTAACTCGGTCAATTGTCAACCTCTAAGCACCATTTGACCGGTAAAACAAAATCCTATTGTTATACCTTTGCCTTGAGCATTCAATTCCATCTTCACAAATGATGAACAATGGGCATCCATAAGTGTAGCCAACCATGATACCTTTTACCATTTGTCCATAGTATAAAGTTCCTCCACCATCATTGTCAAGCCACTTGATCAATACCCTGTAACACCCTAGGTGTTACTCAAGGCCCTGACTCAATCTATACACCTATGGCCTATTATCACATGTGTTTAAGTGGAAGAAGGGACACCCAGAGCTTTAGAAACCATAGCTTAATCAAGTAATGATCATGATAGAAGGAATAC
This sequence comes from Zea luxurians, assembly GCA_029449295.1. Lineage (NCBI taxonomy): Eukaryota > Viridiplantae > Streptophyta > Magnoliopsida > Poales > Poaceae > Zea > Zea luxurians. The sequence continues at coordinate 140,959,967 of JAOPSE010000009.1, read as the reverse complement.
TCTAGCTTTTCATGTGTCTCCACCTTGGAAAAAGATATTCAAACCCTAGTTCCCCCTCTTGAGCCATTAGACCCCCAAGCATTGGATTAAGGGGGAAACTATGCAAATGACCAATTCATGACTTAAACCCTTTTCCAAAGTTGAAGTACATTTATATATCTACAAGATATAGTAAGGGAAGTATTACAAAAAGATCACACAAAAACCCCCCAAATCAGCCCACAAGTGTTCACTTAATTGCTGGCGCCAAAACCACATGGTCCAAATAGCAAAATGTAGCCAAACTACCCAAGGCATACCCATGAGAAGTTTGAAACCAAGCCAGGGTCGTTTGACACAGTTTGGCATCTGTTTGGTCGCAAGGTGAACAGTGCAGACAGACAAGACTTTGCGCCACCATATCTTCCAAACTAGACCCGATCTCCCCTTGGAACTCACATGAACTAGATAGCTCTAGGTGCCAGGAAGAAATCTTACGCAAGTCATATGGTAACATTCGCATGTTTGCCTGCTCAGCAGGCGCAAGAACTAGGGCAGAATGCAACGGCCACATGTTCGATGCGCCCTGGCAACGCTAGAGCACGCCTCAGTGCTCGGCCCCACGCGCGCCGTGTCGTGCCAACCCCACGCCCATGCCCACGTCCGCGACTATAATGCCAACCCTGGCCTCAACTGTACACCCCCGCTCGCTCCCAACCCAGCCCGAGCACAAGTCCACTGGCGTTCGCCTGCGCACGCCGTGCTAGTGGCTGCCTGAGCCCCCGCCACCGTGAACCGGCCACTCCAGCCCTGCTTCGCCCCAACCAATCCCTCGGCTAGCTTTCCCAGAGCTCAATGAAGCACCCCGAACCCGTAGACCGAGCATCACCTCACCGGAGGCACCGGATTGACGCCGCCGGACTTCCACCGGCCGCTGTCGCATGTGGACACCACTGCACGGTAAGCCATTCGTCGATTCTTCGCGCATACATCATCCTTGACCTCCAATGAAGCCCCCCGTGCCAATTGATTGAGCTCCACCGCCTTGATCAGGCCGGAGCACACATCGCCGACGAGCCCGACTGCCTGTGCACGCGGTCAGCCCTATTCCGGCCATCACCACCGGCGATCCACCCCTCAACGTGACCGCCATGACCTCCCGAACCATGCCCAGCCCTCGACCAGACCTCTCCTACCGCCGGTAAGCCGCACCACCATTTTCCCCTCTGCGGCTACTGTTCCGGTGAGGAGGGAGCTCGGGTTGAGGGAAGGAAAAGCTAGGGGGTTATTGGAAATGTCAGTGACTCTGGTGAATAGTTCCCAGGGGCACAGATTTAAGGTTTTAGTTAAAGAAAACTCCAGGGGTCCCGGCGCAAAGTTGTTTTTCTTAAACCTTTAAGATTTATTCTTTTTAAATAAGTAGGGAACTTGAAAAATTCATAACTTGAGTTTTATCCAGCCAAATTTGGTCAAACCAATTTTGGTAGGTCCTAAATATTATGAACTTTTCAGCAAAAATAATAAATACCCTGTTTTCCTGCAATACTTTCAGAGTTTTAATTTAAATAAGCATACTGTCTAAAACTAAATAAACAGAGGGAAAATAAAATACTTTAGGACTAAGGCTGAGAAAAATTGGAGATGTCTTTAACTAGTAAATACACTGTTTAAAAATGTTAAACCCCCCAGTATAATAAGTTAAGGAGAGATTAACCATTAAAACTTGTATTGGCCCAAACCTTAAGAAAATGAAAAACGGAATTTAAAATGAGAACCAGAGGGCAACCACATTTTTCCTAGCTTGCTTAGATGATATAGTTCATAAGAAAATTTTGTTGAACCCTCTGTTAGTACAAAGTAAATGCGCCACATTTTATTTAATAAAAATAGTAAGAACTGAGAAAAATTCTAGAAAAATAATCCTAAGAAGGAACCACCTAAACCCTTGGGATAACTACTATTAGGCTAGTATGAATCTAGGAAAAATACCAGTTCTGTTGTTTGATATTTTTCAAATGACAAGTTAGTTATAAGTGCCTTTTTGACATTAAACTTTATAAAATCACAACTAAATAACCATTAAGTCACCTTCTGTGATTTCTGGCATAATGACCTGTTATTACCCATAGATGTTAGCAAAAATAATTTGTAGTACAGAACCCCCACCTAAATCAGAGATGTAGTACAAAGTGACCATCTACCCTCACTTTGTTATTTTTGCCTAAAGTTTATCCTAATTATTCTTAACCTCACATTTGTAAAACAGACTACAGTAACCAATATTAACCCACTGTAATTTTTATAGAGTTTTTGAAAATTTCTAAATCACCATGGTAGTTCAAGCTCACTTTAAAGGCATAAATAGAAAATAAAAAGAGGGATTGTAGAAGGGATTAAGATAACACAAATACACCTCCCTAAGTGTCCACAAAAACTCTAAGGGGATGACTAACTTCTTAATTCCACTCAAAACCTAAGCTAGGTAAGTATGAAACACGTAGAGCGTCGTATGATAAAGAAACCCTAGTTTACCACTGCCTTAATATTATTTCACCATACCTCGTGTTTACTAAAGTTGCATCTCATTAACATACATGTATCTTATTCATTGCATTCGATAGATTGTAATCTCGCTGATGGAGAGTACGTACTCATTCCGGAGCAAGCAGTTGCTCAGGAGGTAGTCTAGGAACCAGCACCAGAGCCTGCTACTGAGGATCTGCCTGCCCCAGCTATTAAAGGCAAGCCCCGGTTTTATGCATAACCGTTATATATGCTATTTTACCGCACTTAATGTTTGTAGGCTTGTACTATGCACTTAAGTGTAGGAGTTGTCTGAAATCCTAGTTGCATGAACTCAGGATTCCTTTTGAGATGGATACTAGTATGCTAGGTCGAGTAGCTGCTTTACTAATTAGGGATCTTGGTAGAAGTTGAGTGATTTTTCTAGCACTCGCGTGAGGTCAGGAATTGGTTGTATCCATTTTGATAACGGAATGATGATGGTCTGTGGACACGGATCCATGGGGATGCGTTGTCTACAAGACGAAATTGGAATAAGGATTAACGTGCGGATACCTGTGTCAAGCGTTTGAACGTACTAAACACATGCCGAGAAATATGGTAAATCGGCAAGCCTAGTACATGAGTGAACCTGCCCACTCTCATGCGACCAGAGATGTGGTCACCTATTCCGGTTATGGTGGGTACAAGGGCGGTCACTGCACGACGGAAGTCGGGGTCAGTGAGGCATTGTACGCTAAGGCGGTGGGCCTCTTTTGTTGACGGGGAATCGATGGGGGCGGGTGACATGTGTGGGGACGGAGTGCCCTGACATGTCGTGTATTTAGGTTTACCTTGCAAGGTTAAAACTCGATTCGAATCGTGTGCTTCTCGCAGCTAATGAGACTGCTTGATCCATTGTACTGCATTGAGTAATAAGTGGAAATGAGGTGGTATTCAAAAGATGTTGATTGATGAAAATGTTTGATACCATGCATGAACAGCTAGGTACACATCTAGTTTTAACAGCATCATACTAAAACTTGAAAAGCTGAAACTTGATTTTTAGACTTAGCTAGTGCTTTTGGCAAACCAAACCCCTCAGCCAAACAGCTGCATGTCTAGAGGTAGGGGAGTAGACTCCTCACACCGGGTAAGTCTAGCTGAGTATTAGTATAATCAGCCTTGCTTGTGGCATAATTTTTTACAGGTTCTCTGGAGGATATGGTTGCTGGAGTGACTTGGTCGTCCACCTTGCCACCGGGCTAGACAGTCGAGTGGGACCCTACCTCGGCTGGAGAGGAGCATGAGGACTGATGGGCCAGGCTTCCCCATCCTCCCCTTTCTTCATAATTTCCGCTACATCAAGAACAATGGCTACTACTTTTGCAAAACTCTGATGGTGATGTAATAACATTAAGTACTCCTTTAAATCATGGTTTTATGCTTTACTGCATTTTCTCTGTGCCTCACCTTCGAGTGAGTATGTGGTACTTGATCCTGTTAGTGGCCTTGTTAGACTAGATCCGAGGGACTGACGGTTTATTCCTCTTTAAGTGTGGTCTAGCCTTTAAGGCAGGACTTAGGCACTTAAGTTGGAATAATTCGGGCGGTTCCGCCACATACCCCAGATCAACGCATGGCTTGATAATTCCATAATGATTTGATCCACTCCATGTTATCACATGGCCTTCTTAGTTCATCAATCTCAACATAGCTTGCTCTTCACCATTGCTTTATGTCCATCGATGCTAAGTCCTTGCTCTTGCTTCATCGCCATGTGGTCCATCACACATGAGCCTTTGACTTACCCTTCACACTAGCCACTCGGTCTATCGAAGCCAAGCCATATCTCTTGATCTTCTCCATATAGCCACATGACACCATGTCATGTCTTCATATGCAATGAGCTCCTTTATCACACTAGTTGAGCATCTCAATATCACCAAGCCACATCACCACCATGGCTTAAATAACTAACACTAGTGTACCTGAGGACTAATCACCTGCGTATCTCAACATAAACACTTATTAGTCCAAGTAAGTTGTCAATCAATTACCAAAAACAAACAGGGTCTCGCACATGCCAGCTATCGGTGTTTGGACCATGGGTCCTTGACCAACTAGTAAATTGTGCCGCGTGGCCAGACTCTAAATGGTGTGCAAGAAGACACAAGCAATTATCCTCGTTTGGGCAACACAAGGCCTTACTTCTAACAGAGGGGGATGAAGCTTATATTACTCGCACCATGGTGCCTGTAGTAGAGGTTTACAAGCATGGTGGGAGAGGGGAAGTCCCCAAGTCCCTAGAGATGATTGAGGCAGGTGCCAATATCTAAGACAAAGTGGAGGAGTGAGCGTTCGTCTGTGTGTCCCTTTTCCTTGGAGGGACCATTGCCCTACTTATACATGAAGGGGAGCGTCCACAGTGAAGCTGGATGTTGTATCTGACGGAGAGATGCAGTGGCGTCTACAAGCCAATGTGATGGCGAACTGTGTTGTTGACTCGCGCTTGCTGATTTCCCGTAGAGAGCCAAGGCGGAGACCGAGGGGTTGTCTGTACTCTTGAGGCTCCGAGGGAGAGGCTGCGCATCCCGTAGTTGTTGTAACAGCGCCGGGGTATGGGCCAAAGGCTGCTTATGGGGTGCGTCAGCGTCCTAGCATGGGATGATGTCGAGATTCCCAAATGAGCTTATCGAGATCAGAGCCCCTGCTTGGTTGAGGCAGAAGTCTTCCTGAGGCGTTAGCCGAGCCGTCCCTTGACGTGCAGCACAGTCAGGCGGAGTGGCCGTCTGTGGGATTTGCAACGTAGTATGTGGCCGAGGCCGAGCTCGAGCGAGGCAGAGAATTCACCTGAGGGATGAACTTGTTGTCGGGCGAGGTGAAGAAATCACCCGAAGGCTGGACCCAGGGTCGGGTGAGGCAGAGAGGTTGAGCATGTGGGCTGAATCCTGCTTTGGGCGAGGCGGAGAGATTGCGCCCGAAGGCCAGTCTACTTGGCTTGTTGTATTAGGCATCCCATCGGAGGGTGGCAGGAGGCATGCGCACACTATAGTGTAGACGTAATCATGCTGTTGTGCCAGACGTGATCGCCATCTCGTCAGTCACTGTGCTCTGCTACCGCAGCATGGGTTGGCACACGCATTAAATGTGCATGTTCCCTTCCTGTTTTCGGGCGCCTCTGTCCTATCTTCTTGAGGCTGGCTCGGGCGAGATGGATGGTCCGGCAGGAACCTCGAGCGAGGCAGAGTCCTATCCGAGTTGATAGACTCTCATGGAGGTGCTCGGTTTTTGTGGGTAGCTCAGCTGTCACCTTGGGGGTTTTCGTCCTTGTTTCTCTAAGTGCGTCTGTTAGGGGGATAATTCGGGTGTCCCGAATTATTACCCCCAACAAATCATATCAAGACTTGTCCCCAAGATTAGAATGTCAATATACTGGCATAAAATTACTCTGTCGCCCCGACCATACTGTCACACCTGGTTTTAAAGGATAAAGCCGGGTGCGTCTCATATGTGCGCCAAGGAAGAACATCACATATAATGACATAGTGTATAGAGATAAATGTCATAAATATCATAAATGTAATTATTACATAGCGGAAGTCTTACAAAATAAATGAGAATAATAAAGCGAACTAAATATTATTTCCTTGGCGCCACAAAGTTGACTGGGAGACGCCACCAAGATCAACTCGTAAGCATCACTGTTGGGGGGCTCCTCTTTGACCACCTACTCTTCACCTGTGGGGGTGTTTATATAACGTAAGAGTGAGCTCACAAAAGATCATAGCTCAACAAGTTGTGGGGAATAATGTGCATGAACTCGCCAAAGGTGGGAGTCCATGTGAAGTGTAAGGCTGATCAACAAAATAAATGTTGAAGCTGACCATTGCTTTTATAAGTTGGTCAAAATTTTATTAGCAGTTACTAAATGTAAGTAAATACCAAACCATAGTAATAGTAAATCAAAATAATAAATAAATCCCAATACAATGCAAATGACATTGAATTTAATTCCATAAATTAATCTTGTGAGTGTCCGAGCCGCTCATGACCGTGCGCACGGCTAGTATACCAGTCTTACACTCTACAGAGGTTACGCATCTTTACCCACAAGTCGTGTTACCCATTTGTCGTGGGGTTGATCGAATCCCATACACCTCTACCAAGGAAGCGAGGCAAGGTACCACTACGAGGCCTTTACAAAGTTCCACTAGCTTCAGAAAACCCGCTACAGTTTTTAGGAAGCTCCAATGCAGGGACCCCTCACCTAACCGCCATCGCAGCAAAATCAACCCAAGGGCCTCCCCACACTGACCACTCCCCTACTGCCCTTGCCCCTATCGGGTAAGATAGTCCTCCACTAGCTTTCCTATTTAGTCAGCCAAGGGCGTCCCATACCACCCTTGTGGTAGCACTGTTTTCCCGGATGGTTCTCCATGTTCCAATTAACATAATGACCTTATCATGAACAATAAATAAAAAGCTGATAAGAAAAGTGTGATCATGAATAATGTATATCTCTGTACCCAAAACCACATAAAGCAATAGCAGTACTACCCAAAAATTCAGTGGTAAAGTAAGGCATAAAGATAGCCAAACTAGGGTAACCTATTGGGTCCCATCAAAATTAAACTATACAGATCATTATGATTAATAAGAACATGAATGGATAAAAAGAAGTGATCAAGGGCACAACTTGCCTTCAACGAGCTCCTGCTTAGCAGTCTCCACCTGCTAAACCCCGGGATCCTCTGTGGCTTGCTCGTCTACTCCCAACAATACAAACAAACATGGTATAGCAAAATTAACATCACACCAAACAACAGACCAGAATGTATGATCATATTCTACACGTTGTAACGAGATCGTAGGAACAAGAATCACTAAATTTTGAGTTACGGTTATTAAGTTATGAATTTCTGAAGTTATTAAGTATCTAGAATAGAATAATTCAAGAGAATAATTTTACTCCAAAATTCATGATTAAACAGAGTTACTAGTTGGTAGACAATATTAATACGAAATAAATGTCACTGGAATGGATAAAAAAGGATTAAATATGAATTTTCTATGATTTATATAAGTTCTGCAATTATTTTTATACTTAAAAGTCAATTTATAAATATTTTTCCTATTTTCTTTATGTCCTGGACTGCGCGCCAATTACTAAAAAGTGCAGGGGCTAACTCGCAATTCTTCACAGACTCAGGGTACAGTTACGGTGGACGGAGGGTTCTATTTAAAATAAACGCAAGGGCTCAAATGCAAATCTGTAGAGCCAAAGGGGTATCATGGGCCTACAGTCGTCTGATTAGAAACAGGCGGCCTAGAATCTCGTTGTGAGTCACTGGACTAGTCTTTAATTACGCGCGTTGGATCGGGAATCGACGGTTGAGGTCATGATCGACGATCAGCCCTCAGATCACACCCCAACGGTACAAATCTAATCCGGATGAAGGTAATCCCACATCTAATCGGGACCGTTCACCAAATCCAACGACGCACGTAGGTTGTCCCTAATCCCGCCACCAGACGCGGTGGCGCCGCCCGATCCATGGCGAGCCCCCACCGCCGCGACGACCAACTCGCAAATTACAGCCCTAAATCCTAATTCAATGATGCTAACCTAACGCCGGGCTACGGTAATCAGAGAGAGACCCAAACAATCATGCCCAACTACCGAGAGAGCCCCGCCCATGGAGCTCCGCGCTCCACGGCGGACCTCAAAGTCCGACGAGAAATTCCCCTACATTGTGGACTCTATTCTCCAACCTAACGGGTGCTACGCAAACTTAAGGACACTGCAGATAGCCTAAAGTACTTACCAGAAATCCGAATGGCGCCTGGAGAGGTGCCCACGGCGCGATGTGGATCGGCTATCTCTGCCCAGTCTCTGGTGATGATCAGAGCCGACCCCAACTATCTGACGCGGAGGAGCACCACCGCGCGGAATTCTCAGTCCCAACAACACACTACGGTAGACGGCACCAATGCAACCTATGAGTGACGACACGACGACGCTATCACTCTTCGGTTCTCTCCTTTCTCGCACACGAACATGGTAGCGGGGCGTAGGTCGGGGAGGAACTTGGCGTCACAACAGCTTGGGGTTTCTTATAATGGTGGACGTGCATGATCACCAGGCATCGGGCTAGCGCAACAATCCCAGCGGCAATTGTGACACCCCAGTGTCACTTAGGGCTTCTCTTAAAATGCCAAACCAAGAACCACCATTTTATGAGAACCAAAGTAAGCATGAGCATCAAATTAACTTAAGAATGAAGATTTCCCCAAACATATACTTAGAAGTGTCATGATCAAGACAATTGAGTATTTTAAAAGGTAAGAATATGTAACCCTAATAAAAACCCTAAATAAGCCCCATGAGCAAAATTTAAGAAAATAAGGGGAAGGGTATGAAAAATTTAAAATTATGACTTGAGCCAATTATAAAAGTTAAAGTACATTAAATAAGCAACAAGAAAGGTTGAGAAAGCTTAGCCAAATTAACTTAAATAAATTCTCAAATCAGCCCTTGAACTAAGCACCCTTGGAGAAATTCAGATTTCTGAATTTCTGAAATTCAGACCTCTTTCCAAAGATCAAATGTGTTCTCTGTTTTTCGAAACTCAAAACCAGGAGATCCAAATATCAAAGTTGTGCCAAATTCCCTTGAACACATCCTGGAAAAGTTTGAACTCAAACCAAGTTCATTTGACACAGTTTTGGCGCGGTTTGACCTCGGGACAAGACATTCTGACACTGGCACCTTGGTGACGCTACAACTCCCTGTCCCTAGCCTAAAACCGCGCGACGTCCATACATAAAAGACAAAGCTTGGTCAGGTGAACAAATCCTTCACAGCGATCTTGCCCAAATTCGCGAAGATTTGCTCCCAATCAGCGCTTGAACTCGGGCAGAAGCATCGGGCACACGTGTTCGACCGTGGCTGACACCCCCGGTTCACGCCTGTTCGCGCACCCGCGCCTCCAGTGCACGCCCGCGCGCGCTCGCCGGTCCACGACTGCCCGTGCACCGCGCCGTGCCTATAAAGCCATTCCAAGCGCGCCCACTTCGCCTCGCACTCACCAGCACCGGCCAGCCACCTTCCCTTAGCTCCGGCGAGCTCAATTCCACCCGCCATTGCCGCCAGAGCTTCGGCCACCGTGGCTAGCCCACCCTAGCCACCCCCGAGTCGAGCCAGTGCTTCGGCTAGCTTCGCCAGTAGCCCGTGAAGCTCGCCAAGCCCTCGGACCAGGCCGGACTTCACCGGAGGCCCGAGATCGACCTCACCGGACTTCGGTCTTCCGCCGCCGCGCGTGAACCGAGCTAACCAGTGAGTCTCCGTCCAATTCCTTGCACCCATATCTTCTCTGGCATCCCATGAACCCCTCTGACCCGTCCAATTGATCTATCTCGCCGTGACCAGGCCGGACTCCTCGCCGCTGACGAGAATCCCCGCCTGCGCGCGTGGACCGACCGACTCTGGCAATCCCCGACGCCGACCCGCACCTCGTTGTGATCCCCGAGACCTCCCCTACGTCCTCGACCACTTCACCGGAGCCATCTCGCCGCCGGTAAGCCCCTCCGCCCTTTCTTCCGTCGCGGTTACTGTTTAACTTAGGAGAAGGACCTCGGGTTGAGAGGTAAAGAACCCGGGGGGTTTTCTGTAACGTCAGTGACTCATGTGAATAGTAAACTAAGGACTAATCTGCGAAGAAAACTTAGAATATCCGCCAGGGACCCCAGTGCAAAGTGGTTTTCCATTTAATCAAATCTGTAAACCTTTTTAAATAACCAGAGAACTTGAAAAATCCATAACTTGATGAATTCCTAGTGAAAAGATGTCAAACCAATTTTGCTAGATCCTAAATTTTATGAACTATCATTTAAAAATGGTAAACCCTATGCTTTCTGTTCTGAATTTTTAGTTTAGAATTAAAAACAGAAACTAGCCAAATCTTGTTTAATTAAGGAAAATTAGTTTTTCTTCTGTACTAAACTTAAGAAAATTTGTGGGTATTCAAACCTCATTTAGACACTGTTTAAAAATAGTAGGAACCCCAGTATTGAAAAATGTGATGTAGATATTCATTTAAAGCTATTTTGCCCAAAACTTAGGAAAAATCAGAAAGGCATTAGGAACTAATGAACAGTAAGGAAAATTATTTTTCCTAGTTTGCTTAAGTAACAAAGAACCTAGGAAAAATAAAGAGACCATTAGTCCAGATCAGTTTCAAATTAAAATGACTTATTTAGCTCTATTTGAACTGAAAATCAATTATTAGAATTACAAAACTATACCCAAAATGGATAATAAAAATCCAGTAGACTTACAACCACCAGAGCCCTACTACAAAAATAAAGAACACCTCAGTTGAACTTTTTAAGTAAGGAGAATAAATATAAAATGATAATGAGGCATTCTCCAAATAAATCATAAACAACCCCTAATAATATGATAATAGGCAACCAAAAATTAGCTAAGTCCATAATGAGATAAACCATCAGAGAAAAATACAAACCCATGAAAAGGAAGCAAATTCTTATCTATTGCTACTGTTTTATGAGAAAGGCCACTAAATTCAAATAATGCATACCACCCCTTCCCTTAAGCAAAAAAATGCCAAACTTCAGAATGATTGCTCTTGCACAAAATAATAACCAAGAAAAATAAGAACTCTGTTGTTTGATATTTTTCAAATATAGTGGTAGTAGAAAGCACCTATTTGGCTAGAAACTTGAGAAAACCATAGTAAAATAACTAAAAGGTATTAATGGCTAGAAATTTGTGTCAAGTCATGTTACAACCCCTAAAAGCCAGCAAAAATAAGTTTTATAGAACTACCCACTGTTAAATAATAGTTGTAGTTCAAAGCACCCCTTCTGCCCTAGAATTTAATAATTTTGTCCAGAGAAAACTATTCACTTTCTGATCCCCAAATTTTGAAACAGAGAAACATACACCAGTGCCAAGCCACTGTAATTTTTGCAGAATTTTTAGAATTTTATAAAAGCAACTTGTAGTTTAAACCTACTCCAAAACTTTTAAGAGAACAAAAGAAAGGGAAAGAAGAAATAAACCTCACCCCAATAAGCCTATCCTGAATACTTATCAATTCTCCCTGAGACTTAAAAAGAATTCAGTGGAACCCCTAAAAGTAAAACCTACCACTTGCCTTAGCTAAAGTTTAACTTAATTTACCAAGTATACCACCCAAGGGTCTTACATAGGTAAAGTTAACCTTGTTTAAATCAAGTGGACCATACACCGTCAAAAGTTGTAATTTCTAAAAGTACATATCATATCATGCATGTATCTTACGCATTGCATTCATTAGACTGTAATCTTGCTGACGGAGAGTACGTGCTCATCCCCGAGCAAGGACCTGTCCAAGAGGAGGACCAGGAGCAGGCTTCAGAGGCTGCTATCGAGGATCTCCCTGCAGCCCCAGCAATTGAAGGCAAGCCCCGGTTTTATGCATAACCGTTTATATATGCTATTTTACTACACTTAATGTTTGTAGGTTTGTAATGTGCACTTAAGTGTAGGAGTTGCTTGAAACCTCTAGTTGCATGAACTTAGGATTCCTTTTTGAGATGAATACTAGTATGCTAGGTCGAGTAGCTGCTTTGCTAATCAGGATCTCGGTAGAAGTCGAGTGATTTTTCTAGCACTCGCGCGAGGTCAGGAATTGATTGTATTCATCTTGATAACAGGATATATATGTTGGTCTATGGACTTGGATCCAGGGAGGATGTCTTGTCCATGAGACGGGAAAAAAATTAAGGATTAATGTGTGGATACCTGAGTCAAGCTTTTGAACGTACTAAGCATATGCCGGGAAATATGGTAACCGGTAAACCTAGTACCTGAGTGAAGCCGGGCGCGGACTTTATCCCTCATGCGACGTGAGACTGGGTCTCCCATGCTAGCTATGGTGGGTACAAGTGCGGTCACTGCACGCGCGGCAACCGGGGTCAGTGGAGCATTGTATGCCAAGGCGGTGAGGCCTAGACGCGAACGGGGAATCGATGGGGACGGTTGTCATGTGCAGGGTCGGAGTACCCTGACATGCCGTGTGTTTAGGTTTACCTTGCAAGGTTAAAACTCGATTCGAATCGTCTGCTTCTCGCAGCTAATGAGACTGCTTGATTCCTTGTACTGCATCGAGTAAGAAGTGAAATGAGGTTACATGAGATAACTTGTTGATTGATCTAAATGCTTGTTACCATGTATGCTTAGAAGAAGTAAATCTAGCTAAGTAATGATGATAGAATTTGAAAAGCTAAAAGTTGATTTTAGAAACAGCTAGTGCTTTTGGCAAACCAAACCCCTCAGCCAAACAGCTGCATAGTCTAGAGGTAGAGGAGTAGATTCCTCACACCGGGTAAGTCTAGCTGAGTATTAGTATACTCAGCCTTGCTTGTGGCACAATTTTTGCAGGTACCATTCAGGAAATGGTTGATGGTGTGACTTGGCCTACCACCCTGCCACCGGGTTGGACGGTCGAGTGGGATGTTGCTCCGGCAGGAGAGGAGCACGAGGAGTAGTGGGCTAGGCCTTGCCCATTTCCTCAATACCGACGACATCGATTATCCGCTGCACTTTATTTTGTGAACTCTCATTGGCTACTCAAAAACTCCGATTTATGTAATAACTCAGTACTTAATTTGTGGATTCCTGTTTTATTGTATTTCTTCTGTGACTCACCTTCGTGTGAGATTGTGGAATTTGATCCTGGTTAAGTGGCTCCATCAGACTAGATCTGAGGGACTAACGGGTTATTCCGATTTAAGTGTGTTACGGCCCCTAAGGCGTGACTTAGGCACTTAAGCTGGAATAATTCGGGTGGTTCCGCCACAGCAATGGCGGGCGCCGGGCGATAAGCTCAGCTTAAGTTGCGATTCGGAGGGGATCGTTGAAGCTGACAAGGTGGGATCCATGCATAAGTGAGACAGAAAAACAAAGGAAAGAGGAGGCATAGCTGACATATGAGCCCCACATGCCAGTGTAACCAACGACGCGCGTGGTAGGAGAGGCTGGTCAGTGGACCTCGGGTGTTGGCGCCGATAAATGAGTGGGCTGTCGCGTGCGTGGGAGAATGAAGAGAGATGGGTCGGTCGAATGAATAAACAACCCATTTAGGTTAAACCTCCTTTTCCTTTTTATTTTCTATTTTCTCTTCTTTCTTTACAAATTCAATTTTCAGTTCCAATATAAATTCCAAGTTCGTGGAAAAATTGTCTTCACATTAAATGTTCAATTTGAACATAGTATGGACAAATTTATTTATTTATAAATTTTATTTTGTTTTGTATAGTTTTTTCTCTCTTGTTTTCTCTATATTATTTCCAATTTCCCCAAAGTGCACCTTTCGTTTAGATTCAAATTCCCACCTCATTATTATATTTCCATTAATATTATTTTATTGTTAAGAGCACAAACAAGCAAAACTCTAATATTATGCATATTTTATGGATGTGCCTTGTTTAATTCTTTAAAGGTGATTATTTCCATAAAGTAATGAGTGGATGGCAAAACACGTAATGAGATCAACTCTTCTATAAATTTGGGTATTACACATACCGATAGCATACACATTTGTCTGCTTCGTTCACAACAAAGCCAGCAGATGTCAAAGTTCTATCGAACTTTTCATGCCATTGATTAGGTGCTTCTTTTAGGCCATATAAATATTTCCATAACTTACACACCATGCCTTCTTAACCGTTTGCTACAAACCCAGTTGGTTGCTCCATGTAGATTTTCTCATCTAGCTCTCCATTTAGAAATATTGTCTTAACATCCATTTAATGGACGAGAAGACCATGAGAGGCAGCCAGAGAAAGTAGCACACGAATTGTGGTTAATCGAGCCACAGATGAATAAGTATCAAAGAAATCCTCACCTTCCTTCTGTGAATAGCCTTTAATTACAAACCTCGCCTTGTACCTTTCAATTGTACCATCAAGCCTAAGCTTTTTCATGAACACCCGTTTACTCTCAATGGGCTTACACCCATAAGGACGCTCAACGACCTCCAAGTTGCATTAAACATAATAGAATCTATCTCACTCCTTATTGCTTCCTTCCAAAAGTCAGCATCAGGAGAGGAATATGTCTCTTCAATGGTACTTGTTGTGTCAACCACAAGATATACAATGTAATCATCGCCACAGGACTTTGCAATCCTTTGTCTCTTACTCTTTTGAGTTGATACATTGTCAGCTTCCACAGAATTATGTATATGGGATTCCTCAGTGTGTTCTACCGGAATGAAATGCTCATGGGGTATTGATGGTTCATCATTAGACGTATCATGTGTAGCTTTCATGGGAAATTCGTCCTAAAAACATAGCATCTCTGGACTCCATAAAAGTACCAACCAACATGTCTGCTACTCCAGAGTTTATAATTAAGAACCTATATCCAATGCTATGGAAAGCGTATCCAAGAAAAACACAATCAATAGTTTTCGGTCCTAATTTGCGCTTCTTGTTAATTGTCACATTCATTTTAGCCAAACAACCCCAGGTGCGCAAATAGGAGATATTTAATTTCCTCTTTTCCCATTCCTCGAATGGTGTGATTTCTTTGTTCTTTGTGGGAACTTTATTCAGGACATGACATGCTGTCAAGATCGCCTCACCCCACCATTCCTTAGATAGTCCCGAAGTCTCTAACATGGTCTTAACCAAATCAGTTAGAGTAAGGTTCTTTTTCTCAGCAACCCCATTGGATTGTGGTGAGTATGGCGCTGTCCTCTTATGAATAATACCATGTTCCACACAAAAATTAGAAAAAATCACCTGAAAAATATTCTCCAGCACGATCAGACCTTAATCATTCAATTTTCCTCTCGAGTTGATTTTCAACTTCAGCTTTGTAGGTCTTAAAATAATGCAAAGCTTCGTCTTTTGATTTTAAGAGATACACATAACAAAATCTAGTAGAGTCATCGATAAAAGTAATAAAATATCGTTTGCCTCCTTTAGTCAATATTTTGTTCATCTCACATAAATCAGAATGTATTAAGTCTAGAGGTGCCATGTTCCTCGCCTCCGCAGCCTTATGAGGCTTGCGAGGTTGCTTAGATTGCACGCACACCTGACACTTAGAACCTTTGACTAAATCGAATTTCGGGATTAAATTTAAATTTGCTAACTGTGACACACAACCAAAATTGATGTGACAAAGTCGTGAATGCTGAATATATGACTCGTTAAAACTAACATTGTTCACAGACTTATTACACACATCATGCAAAGATAAGCGGAACAAGCCTCCACTGTCATAGCCTTTTCCAATAAATGTCCCATACTTTGACAGTATACATTTATTGGACTCGAACACAAGTTTATAGCTATCTTGACATAGCAATGAGACACTAACAAGATTCTTTTTGATGGAGGGGACATGTTGCACGTACTTCAATAGCACCGTCTTTCCCGAAGTAAACTTTAGAATGAATGTACCAACACCAAAAACACACGCATGTGATCCATTCCCCATCAGCAAGGCTCCAGCCCCTTTGCACTGATAAGAAGAAAACAAAGAAATATCAGCACACACATGAATGTTAGCACAAGTGTCGGCCCACCACTCAGGGGATTGACACATTGAAAGAATAGTAGGTAAAAGATTACCATACCCTGATGTTCCTTCTGTGGTCTCGCTAACAACCATGTTAGCTGTTTTCTTCTCTTGAGCTGGTTTTTTATCTTGCTTAAATTTGCGGTCTGGACAATCGCTTGCCCAGTGATCAGTACTCCCGCAAACAAAGCAACCAGCTCCTTTGTTCTTATTTTTAAACGAGGCTGCCTACTTGGGCTTCGTGGCATTTTGTTGCTTGTTCTTCCTTTTATTATTATGTGACGCATTGGAGTTCTTCTTTTGTACAATGTTGGCACTAGAAGTCTCAACTCCTTTTCACGAGTCTCAACTCTTGTCTCTTATGTTTTAGAGTGGTAGAAAAATCTGACCAAGAAGGTGGCAGCTTAGCGATAATACCTCCAGCCACGAACTTGTCAGGCAAGACACATGGGAACTATTCGAGTTCCTTAGCCAATGCATGTATTTCATGAGCCTATTCAACTATAGGACGGTTTTCCCCCATCTTGTAGTCAAACAACTGCTCCATGATGTACAACTCGCTACCAGCATCAGAAACACCGAACTTCTCATCTAATGCATCACATAACTCTTTTGCAGATGTGCACGTTAGATAAGAATCAATATACTTGTTGGAAAGAGCGCCAATCACGACGCTTCGAAACAGGTTATGGGCAACGTCGAACATTCTCTCCTCTTCAGGAGTGAACTGTTCGGGTTTCCCCTGTGAGGCATGATAGCAGTTCATTGCAGTCAACCACAGTACCATCTTATTACGCCATATTTTTTAAAATGTTGCATCAAAAGGTTCACTTGGTTTTAACACAGCAGCAAAACCACTAATAGAAAAATGTCTAACATCAGGTTTTTGGATTGTTAGAGAAATAGGCATTTTCAGTTTTAATTTAATCCAGAAAATCAAAGTGATTTATGTGACGACATGTATGTGCATATGTGTATCACTACTCACATAAGCAGCAAACAACAGTAAAATATGCATAAATACTGAGAACAGAGTGTACCTTGCGGAGGGACCGATCCTCAAGGCATCAGTGGCTCCATTCACACGAGACATCTCGTGTGTATATTCGATGTAGTCGTACATAGTCGATGCAGGCAGATGTATGCAGTGCAGTCCCTCGAACTGCATCGACGACGATGAACCTGATCAGTGTTGGTCGAGCGAACGAAGCGAGCAGTCCCGAGTACGCTCCCCAAAAACCTGATTGCCCGCGCACCCGTGCAAGTATAGCTCTGCAGACTGTGATTTCGGAGGCCTGCTCTCCCACACTTTTTGTGCTCGTAGAAGGTGAGACGGGAATGGTTGTGTGTAACGCGTCTGAGCTGTTCACTGTGCTGTCACCAGAAGCAGACTCACCTCCTCCGTATATATACACGTGCAGAAGGAGGCGAATGGACAGTAACTGTTGCCATCAAAGCTACCGTTATAGCCAGCTAGAAACTAACGCCATAAATGACGTCTGTTACTAGCTGACAGCCATTACATCCCGTCCATTGCTAGCCATAACACAAGAAACGGCCAATAACTGAAAGGGAAATGTGCCCTTGGGCCATTTCTAAGTATTTTGGTGATTGAGTGCCAACACAAGTGCTTAAGTGAAAATATATGCCAAATGTTGGACAAAGTGCAAATCAAGAGTAAAGGTATGTTTCTAAGACTTAGTACATTGTTTTAAAGACTAATGCTCTGTGTCTAAGTGCTGGAAACAGGAAAAATCGAATTGGAAAAGAGATGGCTTTGTACAGCCAAAGTCTGCTCGGTCTGGGTGCACCGGACTGTCCGGTGGTGCACCGGACAGTGTCCGGTGCGCCAGGCTAGCTCTGGTGAACTTGCTGTTCTCGGGACTTCGACGGCGGTGTACGGCTATAAATCACCGGACTGTCCGGTGGTGCACTGGACTGTCCGGTTAGCCGTTCACAAGCGAACTCGTCGCTCTCGGGAGATGATTAACGGCGTACGGCTATAATTCACCGGACTGTCCGGTGGTGCACCGGACTGTCCGGTGAGCCAACGGTCGGCCAGGCCAACGGTCGGCCACGCGATCTACACGGGACACGTGGCCGAGCCAACGACTAGAAGGGTGCACCAGACAGTGTCCGGTGTGCACCGGACAGTGTCCGGTGCGCCAACGGCTCTGAATCTTCAACGGTCGGCTTCGCCAAATAAGGAAAGAAATCCGCACCGAACAGTGTCCGGTGGTGCACCGGACTGTCCGGTGCGCCAGGCGACAGAAGGCAAGAATTGCCTTCCTGGAATGCTCTCAACGGCTTCTAGCTGCCTTGGGGCTATAAAAGGGGCCCCTAGGCGCATGGAGGAGCACACCAATCATCCTTAGAGCATTGTTGATCACTCACACTTCATTCTTGCGCACTTGTTCGACATTCTTAGTGATTTGAGCTCCGTTCTAGTGAGAACCTCGTGATAGTCTTTTGAGCTCAAGTCTGGGTCTTGTGTGTGCGTATTTGCTGTGATTTTTGTGTCTTGTGTGAGTTGCTCATCCCTCCCTTACTCCGTGCTTCTTTGTGAACATCTTTGTAAGGGCGAGAGACTCCAATTTGTGGAGATTCCTCGCAAGCGGGATATAGTAAAGCTAAGCAAAACACCATGGTATTCAAGTGGGTCTTTGGACCGCTTGAGAGGGGTTGATTGCAACCCTCGTCCGTTGGGACGCCACAACGTGGAGTAGGCAAGTTTTGTACTTGGCCGAACCACGGGATAAACTACTGTGTCTATCTGTGTTGATCCTCTTGTGGTTGTTGTGTTTTGCTAAGACTCTTCTCTAAGCCACTTGGCATTATTGTGCTAACGCCTAATCAAGTTTTGTGGCATTAAGTGTCAAGTTTTACAGGATCACCTATTCACCCCCCCCCCCCCCTCTAGGTGCTCTCAATTGGTATCAAAGTCGTTCTCTTCAAGAAAGGGACTAATCGCCCAAAGAGATGGATCCTAAGGGGAAGGGAATTGTGATCAATGATAAAGAGAAGGAGTCCTTCATCAACGAGCCGAAGGATGACAAGCCTACCGACTCGAGCTCGGGCTACAAACGAAAAGATGGGAAGAAGAAGAAGACGAGGCGCATCAAGGAGATCGTCTACTATGACGACAGCGATGAGTCCTCTTCTTCCCAAAAGGACGACTACGACTACGAGAAAAAGAAAATGGTCAATTCAAACTTTTCTTTCAATTAATCTCGTATTCCGCAAAGTACAAATGCTCATTTGCTCTCCATTCCACTTGGTAAACCTCCTCACTTTGATGGAGAGGACTACGGATTTTGGAGCCACAAAATGCGTAGTTACTTGTTCTCTCTCCATCCTAGCATATGGGAGATAGTAGAGAGTGGAATGAAATTTGATAGCTCGGATAGTCCTTTGTTTATCAATGAACAGATTCATAAAAATGCACAAGCTACTACTGTATTGTTAGCCTCTTTGTGCAGGGACGAGTATCATAAGGTGAGCGGCTTGGACAATGCCAAGCAGATCTGGGACACCCTCAAGATCTCTCATGAGGGGAACGACGTCACCATGCTCACCAAGATGGAGTTGGTGGAGGGCGAACTCGGGAGATTCGCGATGATAAGGGGCGAGGAGCCAACCCAAACGTACAACCGGCTCAAGACCCTCGTCAACAAAATAAGGAGCTACAGAAGCACGCGATGGACGGACCACGACGTTGTCCGCCTAATGTTAAGGTCCTTTACTGTTCTTGATCCACATCTTGTGAACAATATTCGTGAGAATCTTAGGTACACCAAGATGTCGCCCGAAGAAATTCTTGGGAAATTTGTAAGCGGGCAGATGATGATCAAGGAGGCAAGATACGTCGACGATGCACTAAATGGACCAATCCAAGAGCCTCAAACTATTGCTCTCAAGGCAACGAGGAGCAAGGAGGCGCTACCTAGCAAGGTGGCGCAAGTTGAGGCGGCAGGACTCAATGATGAAGAGATGGACCTCATCATCAAGCGCTTCAAGATGGCGCTAAAGGGTCGCAAGGGGCAGCCAAGCAAGACCAAGACAAAGGGGAAGCGCTCATGCTTCAAATGTGGTAAGATTGGTCATTTTATCGCTAATTGTCCCGATAATGATAGTGACCAGGAACAAGGGAACAAAAGGGAGAAGAAGAAAGCTTACAAGAAGGCTAAGGGCGAGGCACACCTTGGCAAGGAGTGGGACTCGGATTGTTCGTCGTCCGACTCCGACAACGAAGGACTCGCCGCCACCGCCTTCAACAAATCGGCCCTCTTCCCAAACGAGCGTCACACATGCCTCATGGCGAAGGAGAAGAAGGTATGTACTTGAAATACTACTTATGCTTCTTCAAGTGAGGACGAGTCTAGTGATGATGAGGAAATAGATTATTCATGTTTATTCAAGGGCCTAGATAGAACCAAGGTTGATAAAATTAATGAATTAATTGATGCCTTGAATGATAAGAATAGGTTATTAGAAAAGCAAGAGGATTTGTTGTATGAAGAACATGATAAATTTGTCGAGGCACAAAAATCTCATGCTTTAGAAGTTAAAAGGAATGAAATGCTTTCTTGTGAACTATCTACTTGCCATGAGACAATTTCTAGCTTAAGGAGCATAAATGATGATTTGAATGCTAAGTTAGAAATAGCTAGTAAATCAACATCTTGTGTAGAAAATGTTGTAATTTGCAATAGGTGTAAAGATTTTAATATTGATGCTTGTAGCAAACACCTAGCTTCAATTTCTAGATTAAATGATGAAGTGGCTAGTCTTAATGCCCAACTTAAGACTAGCAAAAGTGAAATTGATAAAATAAAATTTGCAAGGGATGCCTACACGATTGGTAGACACCCCTCAATTAAGGATGGTCTTGGCTTCAAGAGAGAGGTCAAGAACTTAACAAGCCATAAGGTTTCCATCTCCACCAAGGAGAAAGGGAAGGCCCCTATGGCTAGTAGTGCTCATAAGAACCATGCTTTCATGTATCATGATAGGAGACATTCTAGGAATGCTTTTATAAGTTATGATGCTTTTGATTCTCATGCCATGGTTGCTTCTAGTTCTTCTATTATGCATGATAGAAATGTTGCTAGGAAAAATGCTATGCCTAGAAAAAATGTTGTTCATGTTCCTAGGAAAGTAATAAATGAACCATCTACAATTTATTATGCTTGCAATGTTTCCTTTGCTATTTTTAGAAAGGGTAAGAAGGTAATTGCTAAGAAGTTAGGGGCCAAATGTAAGGGAGACAAAACTTGCATTTGGGTCGCAGGGGCTATTGTAACTAACCTTGTAGGACCCAACATGAGTTGGGTACCTAAGACCCAAGCCTAAATTTGCCTTGCAGGTTTATGCATCCGGGGGCTCAAGCTGGATTATCGACAGCGGATGCACAAACCACATGACGGGGGAAAAGAGGATGTTCTCTTCCTACTTCAAGAACAAGGATCCCCAAGATTCAATAATATTCGGTGATGGGAACCAAGGCAAGGTGAAAGGGTTAGGTAAAATTGCTATTTCGTCTGAGCACTCTATTTCTAATGTGTTCTTAGTTGAGTCGCTTGGATATAACTTGCTGTCTGTGAGTCAATTATGCAATATGGGATATAATTGTTTATTCACAAATGTAGACGTGTCTGTCTTTAGAAGGTGTGATGGTTCACTAGCTTTTAAGGGTGTACTAGACGACAAACTTTATTTAGTTGATTTTGCAAAAGAGGAGGCCGGTCTAGATGCATGCTTAATTGCTAAGACTTGCATGGGCTGGCTGTGGCATCGCCGTTTAGCACATGTGGGGATGAAGAACCTTCACAAGCTTCTAAAGGGAGAACACGTGATAGGTCTAACTAATGTGCATTTCGAAAAAGATAGACCTTGTGCAGTTTGTCAAGCAGGTAAACAAGTGGGAAGTGCTCATCACATCAAGAACGTGATGACTACGTCAAGACCCCTGGAGCTGCTGCATATGGACCTCTTCGGACCCGTCGCCTATCTAAGCATAGGAGGAAGTAAGTATGGTCTTGTTATAGTTGATGATTTTTCCCGCTTCACTTGGGTATTCTTTTTGCAGGATAAATCTGAAACCTAAGGGACCCTCAAGTGCTTCCTCAGGAGAGCTCAAAATGAGTTTGAGCTCAAGGTGAAGAAGATAAGGAGCGACAACGGGTCCGAGTTCAAGAACCTTCAAGTGGAGGAGTTCCTTGAGGAGGAAGGGATCAAGCAATAATTCTCTGCTCCCTACACACCACAACAAAATGGTGTGGTAGAGAGGAAGAACAGGACGCTCATCGATATGGCGAGGACGATGCATGGAGAGTTCAAGACCCCCGAGCGCTTTTGGTCGGAAGCCGTGAACACGGCTTGCCACGCCATCAACCGGGTCTACCTTCACCGCCTCCTCAAGAAGACTTCGTATGAGCTTCTAACCGGTAACAAACCCAATGTGTCTTACTTTCGTGTATTTGGGAGCAAGTGTTATATTCTTATGAAGAAAGGTAGAACTTCTAAATTTGCTCCCAAAGCTGTAGAAGGTTTTTTATTAGGTTATGACTCAAATACAAAGGCGTATAGGGTCTTCAACAAATCATCGGGTTTGGTTGAAGTCTCTAGCGACGTTGTATTTGATGAGACTAATGGCTCTCCAAGAGAGCAAGTTGTTGATCTTGATGATGTAGATGAAGAAGACGTTCCAACGGCCTCAATGCGCACCATGGCGATTGGCGATGTGCGACCACAGGAACAATTGGAGCAAGATCAACCTTCTTCCTCAACAATGGTGCATCCCCCAACTCAAGACGATGAACAGGTTCATCAGGAGGAGGCGTGTGATCAAGGGGGAGCACAAGATGATCATGTGAGGGAGGAAGAAGCACAACCGGCACCTCCAACCCAAGTTCGAGCGACGATTCAAAGGAATCATCCCGTCGACCAAATTTTGGGTGACATTAGCAAGGGAGTAACTACTCGTTCTAGATTAGTTAATTTTTGTGAGCATTACTCCTTTGTCTCTTCTATTGAGCCTTTCAGGGTAGAAGAGGCCTTGCTAGATCCGGACTGGGTGTTGGCCATGCAGGAAGAGCTAAACAACTTCAAGCGTAATGAAGTTTGGACACTGGTGCCTTGTCCCAAGCAAAATGTTGTGGGAACCAAGTGGGTGTTTCGCAACAAACAGGACGAGCACGGGGTGGTGACAAGGAACAAGGCTCGACTTGTAGCAAAAGGTTATGCCCAAGTCGCAGGTTTGGACTTTGAGGAGACTTTTGCTCCTGTGGCTAGGCTAGAGTCTATTCATATATTGCTAGCATATGCCGCTCACCATTCTTTCAGGTTGTTCCAAATGGATGTGAAGAGCGCTTTCCTCAATGGGCCGATCAAGGAGGAGGTGTACGTGGAGCAACCCCCTGGCTTCGAGGACGAACGGTACCCCGACCACGTATGTAAGCTCTCTAAGGCGCTCTATGGACTTAATGCTTTCAAGGTTGGGAAAGCCGATCCGACTTTATTCACTAAGACTTGTGATGGTGATTTGTTTGTGTGCCAAATTTATGTCGATGACATAATATTTGGTTCTACTAATCAAAAGTCTTGTGAAGAGTTTAGCAGGGTAATGACGCAGAAATTCGAGATGTTGATGATGGGCGAGTTGAACTACTTCCTTGGGTTCCAAGTGAAGCAACTCAAGGACGGCACCTTCATCTCTCAAATGAAGTACACGCAAGACTTGCTAAAGCGGTTTGGGATGAAGGACGCCAAGCCCGCAAAGACTCCGATGGGAACTGACGGACACACCGACCTCAACAAAGGAGGTAAGTCCGTGGATCAAAAGGCATACCGGTCAATGATAGGGTCTTTACTTTATTTATGTGCTAGTAGACCGGATATTATGCTTAGCGTATGCATGTGTGCTAGATTTCAATCCGATCCAAGAGAGTGTCACTTAGTGATCGTGAAGCGAATTCTTAGATATTTAGTCGCTATGCCTTGCTTCGGGATCTGGTATCCAAAGGGGTCTAACTTTGACTTGATTGGATATTTAGACTCCGACTATGCTGGATGTAAGGTCGATAGGAAGAGTACATCGGGGACGTGTCAATTCTTAGGAACGTCCCTGGTGTCATGGAACTTCCATTGCCCTATCCACCGCTGAGGCCGAGTATGTTGCCGCAGGACAGTGTTGCGCGCAACTACTTTGGATGAGGCAAACCCTCCGGGACTTTGGCTACAATCTGAGCAAAGTCCCACTCCTATGTGACAATGAGAGTGCTATCCGCATAGCGGAAAATCCTATTGAGCACAGCCGCACAAAGCACATTGACATCCGGCATCACTTTTTGAGAGACCACCAGCAAAAGAGAGATATCGAAGTGTTTTATGTTAGCACCGAGAACCAGCTAGCCGATATCTTCACTAAGCCTTTAGATGAGAAGACCTTTTGCAGGCTGCATAGTGAGCTAAATGTCTTAGATTCGCGAAACTTGGATTGATTTATAGCATACATGTGTTTATGCCTTTGATCATGTTCCTTATGCATTTTGGTATTTACTTGTGGTGCTCAAGTTGTACAAACACTCCCCGGGCCTCACAAGTCCTTTTGCAAATGATGCACATATTTAGGGGGAGTTGTGCTACAACTTGACCCTTTGAGACTAACCGTGTGCTTGAGTTTGCTTGATTTAGTCTCAAAGGAGGTTTGAAAGGGAAACGGTGGACTTGGACCATGAAAGACTTCCACTGCACTCCGATGAGAGGGTAACTTATTCCATGTTCATCTCATGTACTCCTATTGCCTTTGTATTCTTATTTGAAGATTTTGGTGAGGCAATGGGGTTAAAGGGCCAAAATTGATCCTGTTTTGGTGCTTGATGCCAAAGGGGGAGAAAATAAGGCCAAAGCAATAAATGGATCAGCTACCACTTGAGAAATTTTGAAAATAGTAGAATAGAGCTTTTGGTTTGTCAAAACTCTCTTATTGTCTCTCTTGTCAAAAGTTGGCCTCTTGTGGGGAGAAATGTTGATTATGGGAAAAAGGGGGAGTTTTTGAAATCTTTGATCAATTTCTCGTGGAATACCTCTCTTTATGTCTCTACAAGTGAATTTGACTTAGAGATAGGAAATTGAGTTTGATTTGCAAAAACAAACCAAGTGGTGGCAAAGAGTGATCCATATATGCCAAATTTGAATCAAAACAATTTTGAGTTCTCATTTGTATTGATGTTGCACTTCTATTTGTTGCTTTTTGTTGTGTTGGCATAAATCACCAAAAAGGGGGAGATTGAAAGGAAAATGTGCCCTTGGGCCATTTCTAATTATTTTGGTGATTGAGTGCCAACACAAGTGCTTAAGTGAAAATATATGCCAAATGTTGGACAAAGTGCAAATCAAGAGTAAAGGTATGTTTCTAAGACTTAGTACATTGTTTTAAAGACTAATGCTCTGTGTCTAAGTGCTGGAAACACGAAAAATCGAATTGGAAAAGAGATGGCTTTGTACAGCCAAAGTCTGCTCGGTCTGGGTGCACCGAACTGTCCGGTGGTGCACCGGACAGTGTCCGGTGCGCCAAGCTAGCTCTGGTGAACTTGCTGTTCTCGGGACTTTGACGGCGGTGTACGGCTATAAATCACCGGACTGTCCGGTGGTGCACCGGACTGTCCGGTGAGCCGTTCACAGGCGAACTCGTCGCTCTCGGCAGATGATTAACGGCGTACGGCTATAATTCACCAGACTGTCCGGTGGTGCACCGGACTGTCCGGTGAGCCAACGGTCGGCCGGGCCAACGGTCGACCGCGCGATCTACGCGGGTCACGTGGCCGAGCCAACGGCTAGAAGGGGGCACCGGACTGTCCGGTGTGCACCGGACAGTGTCCGGTGCGCCAACGGCTCTGAATCTTCAACGGTCGGCTTCGCCAAATAAGGAAAGAAATCCGCACCGGACTGTCCGGTGCGCCAGGCGACAGAAGGCAAGAATTGCCTTCCTGGAATGCTCTCAACGACTCCTAGCTGCCTTGGGGCTATAAAAGGGGCCCCTAGGCGCATGGAGGAGCACACCAATCATCCTTAGAGCATTGTTGATCACTCACACTTCATTCTTGCGCACTTGTTCGACATTCTTAGTGATTTGAGCTCCGTTCTAGTGAGAACCTCGTGATAGTCTTTTGAGCTTAAGTCTGGGTCTTGTGTGTGCGTATTTGCTGTGATTTTTGTGTCTTGTGTGAGTTTCTCATCCCTCCCTTACTCTATGCTTCTTTGTGAACATCTTTGTAAGGGCGAGAGACTCCAATTTGTGGAGATTCCTCGCAAGCGGGATATAGTAAAGCTAAGCAAAACACCGTGGTATTCAAGTGGGTCTTTGGACCGCTTGAGAGTGGTTGATTGCAACCCTCGTCCGTTGGGACGCCACAACGTGGAGTAGGCAAGTTTTGTACTTGGCCGAACCACGAGATAAATCACTGTGTCTATCTGTGTTGATCCTCTTGTGGTTGTTGTGTTTTGCTAAGACTCTTCTCTAAGCCACTTAGCATTATTGTGCTAACGCCTAATCATGTTTTGTGGCATTAAGTGTCAAGTTTTACAGGATCACCTATTCACCCCCCCTCTAGGTGCTCTCAATAACGGACGATCATCACTCCAGGCAAAATGCGCAACCGTTAGAAAGGAATATTCGGACCAAGGTCTGATCGACCTCTACCTCGGCCTCTACCTCGGCCTCGGCCTCGGCCACGGCCCAGCTCAGCCAGCGACGCGTGTGTGGCAGTACTTCATCCTTTTCTCAGCTTCTCAATACACGCACCAATGGTCCACCTATTTAAGTTGATTGAATTCTCCCTTTAACTTCTGGTATGATAATAAGTAATAGTACACCGTAGCATTAAAGGGACCTTTAGCATTGACTATTATTAAATATTAATTTGGATCAAGCCCATATTAATTCAATAGGATGTACAATAACGTTACTCCCTTCACATCTCCAGATTTCTCAATCGTAAAACTACTGAACATAGAGCCTAGAGGCCTGAACTAGGATAAATCACTTGTATTCCTAAGGACTTGTTCGTTTCACCCTTAATCCATGTGAATTGGATGATATTGAGTCCGTTTAAATGCATAATAAGTCAAAATTCATCCCAATCCATTTCAATACACTCCAATACACATGAAATTGGAATAACCAAACAAGGCCTAAGTGTTTTTATTATTTAAGCCACTGTAGATCCACACATTGGCCTCCCAATAAACAACATGATGCTTGCCATGGTTACGAACCCATGACAACACCATTTGAGAAGCCAATTAACATGTACTCTCTCTGTTGTAAATTATAGTTTACTCTAATATGTCTAAAACCAAATTTCTTTATTTTCATAGAAAATACGCAAACCACATCCGCCTCAGGTAGTTTTATAAATTTTTGTACAAAATTTATTTTGATATTTAGTGTATTTCTCATATATGTTAATATATTTCTTTAGGGGCTAGTTTAGGAACTCTATTTTTTCACGTGATTTTTATTTTTTCAAGAAAAATTATTCATTTTTTTGAGAAAATAGAAATTCTTTAAAAAAATAGAGTTACCAAACTACTCTAAATACTTTGAGAAGGTAAACGACGAAGTTAGGCATAATAGGATAAAACAATGAACAAAGAAAAGTATGCACCTACCTACAGCTGGCGACGAGATTGTTAACAACGAGTAGTCTGGTGGCACAAAGTGGTGTTAAATAAATAATTGCAGCACAAAGTGGAGTCCAGTGGTTTGTATATTATCCTTTATAAATAAATATTTGCAGCACAAAGTGGAGTTAATTAGGTCCGACCGCAATTTAGTGGTTCGGGATTAATCCAAGAAACATTATGGAGTACCTAAAGACGCGGTCGATCCTCCAGTGTTGGCGTGAGTCGTGAGATGATGAAGGCACCCCGCTCAATCAACACACATCACACCCTACAGCAAGGAGTCAATATTCCTTATACCTCATAACGTTATTCACTATTTTTTTGTCGGCAGTAGCAAAGTCAAAGTGCACGTACGTGGTTGCTACCGTTTTTATTTATGGTTAAATATAGAGTATAAACTATAAAGATATATGTATTTTTTTGTTAGGTCTTATTCAATTATTCTAATTTCATCTGGATTGGAGTTTATTGAAATAATTTTAATTTGTTATAAATTTAAACTGATTCAATACTGTTGGGGGCCTTCGGCTTTCGAAACTCCTCAAAAACATGATTTGACAATATTTTTCGAGTGAAACATGTGAGCAGGTATCTTCGGAGTCAGGTTGCGAGTGTACAAGAGTATGGTTAAGACGAAGCTTGACTGAGGTGGAAGGCGATCACGACGAAAAGACAGGACGATCACGAAGCTACGTGCAGAAAAGCTTCGGCATGACGAAGGAAAGGAGGAACCGACTTAAGGATGAAAAGTTAAGTTAAATCTCGAAGGATTGCTATAAAGTTATTATCAAATGTAAAGGGCATCGATGTAATTTTACACGGGCTACGTCTCGTGCCTATAAATAGATGAACAGCACCCCCGTACTGTTCACGCTGACTTGGCATACACTTTTTCATGTTACGTCTGCATCCTTACTTTCCAACAATTCAAAGGTACACTTGTAATTTGGTTTTATGAATTTGGCGATAAAGATAAGTTGATGATAATGCTCGAGCCATTGTTCGTATTTTATATATGTGTCCTTTTTTATCGTTAATCAATCTTATGAAAATCTTTTCCTTTATAACCTTCGTCCAAAATACATTATATCCGAAGGGATATAATGATTTTAAGGACGAAAGAGCTTAACATTTAACACTTTCAATGTTGACTTGTTCTTAACTCTTATCATTTAAGAACAAGTCCCCAACAAATACTACTCAATCCATATGAATTAACAATAAAAGGAACAAGTCGTTAGGTGTGTGGAAACTTGGGTTTAAAGCCAATTGTTCTTCGAATCCTCAGCATACTGTCACTTTGATAGTAGTGCTTTATATATTTGTCAATTGTCACCATTGCTTTTGTTGTTCTAAAGAAACACAAACAGAAATTACAAAAAGTACAGTTTGTTGTCATCACTCAACGATCGTAATAAGCGTCAAATATAAATTAAAAAAAACTACAATTTGCAGCCTTTGCTCAACGACCGTAATAATCGTTAGGCTAGATGAGACATTTCGTTGAAGAACCTCTGCATCACTTTCACCGACGACCCGTTGCGGTCGTCGTTCTCCCCTGCTGCGCGAATCAACTTCTCCGCCTCCGCTGCCGCATTCCGTCTCAGCGCTGCACGCTCCAAGGTATCGCCAAGCACCATTGTCACAACCTCCGCGATCCTCTCCCTTGTCACGCCGTCGCTCCCGCGAGCCACTTCCACGCACACCGCCATCTCCTCCACCAGCATCTTGGCATTGTAGAACTGCTCCGCCGAGAGCGGCCACCCTATCAGTGGCACGCCATGGGCGAGACTCTCCTGCACCGAGTTCCATCCGCAGTGCGTCAGGAAGGCTCCAGTAGCTGTGTGCGCAAGGATTTCCACTTGCGGCGCCCAGCACGGTACCACAAGGCCCTGCCCTGTCACCACAAGTCTCTCACTGAACCCGTCCGGCAGCCACTCGGACCAGCACTCGCGGTTGACGTCGAGCCCAGACGGCGGCCGGAGCACCCTCACGAACTTGTGGGCGCTCTGCTCGAGCCCAATCGCTAGCTCCATCATCTGTGTGGCATTGATGTTGAAATGTGACCCGAACGACACGTACAGAACGGAACGCGGCAGCTGCTTGTCGAGCCAGGCGAAGATTGTGCTGCTAGTATCCTTCGTTTCCGACGAAGACGACGACGCTGCCACCGTGGTACGGAGGAGTGGCCCAACTGGGTACGCTGGGACGTTGAACCATTGCTGTAGCATCCTCAGCCCATTGGGTTCCAGGTTCTCTGCGGTGTTGACAATCAGCGCGTCGGCACGGGAGAAGAAGGCGATCTGCTTGCGGATGAAAGTTGACCTGGTGTCCTTGCCGTCGGCCGCGGCAAGTTGGTCGCTGAGCTGCGAGCGGCGGACGCTAATCTGCGGGAACTGCGGCAACACGAAGGCGTCGTCGGTTGACCCCGCGCTGCATGCGCCGAGCGGGACGCTGTTCCATAGCGAGAAATAAACCGCCGCCCCGTAGCTGCCGCAGGTGAAGACGATGGAGTGGGACACGCCGGCGTCGTCGCCGGCGACGCCCACCGTCCAGCCCAAGAACATGTCGGCCATGATATGTACATGAGCGGCAGGGTCGGTGGCCCTGAGGCCGGCGACGAAGCGACAGAACGCTGGGCCTAGGGACTCAGAGGCGACGAAGAGGCTGCCGAGCTTATCGGGGCCGATGCTTGCCGAGCTGTGGGCGTCGGCCGGGAGACCATGGTCGGCTGGGTTGAACGGCAGGGCGTGGACGTCGACGTTGCTCGCCGCGATAGTGGCCCGGAGTGACTCGGACACCCAGGGAGTTGCGACTATGGTGATGCTGGCGTCTGGTCGGGCGCGGCGGACGAGCTCGGCGAGGAAGCGGAAAGGCGCGACGTGGCCCTGCGCCATGAACGGGAACAGGACAACGTGCACGGGGTGCTCGGTACCAGCCATAGTGGTTCGATCTTTGGATTCGAATGGGTAGAGCTGTTGACCTGACCTACAATCACGGATGTACCTAGAGCCAGCTGCCAGCAGGTCTTTTGCTTTAATCAACGAGCTAGCGCGAGGTTGACAGATGAGCTATTTAATTTCAATGACTTTTGCTCTGCTTTTGAATCGAGAATAGATCCTAGATTCGTTAGCTGCTAATGCTTAGTTAGCTCATAGTCATAGCCAATGTTAGATAGCTAGGTATTAGTTGGTTTAGTCCAACTAATGAGATGATTATTAGTTGTGGATAAGATAATAATTAGATAGACTATTAGCTAGGTCTGTTTTAATGTAAAAAGGCTACTTCATCCGTTCTCGAATATTTATTCCTCACTAGTTTATTTTTAAACTAAAACACGATAAATAAAAAACAGAAAGAGTAACTATTGCGGGTCTTCTTCTCCGCCGAAGGTACTGAAGATAAAAACACCTTCGGCAAAATAATACAGAGGCTCGCCGAACCATCTTCAGCCTCGGTTTAGCCCCTCAAGACTAAGACCCTTGGTAGAAGCAACAATGTAGAATGTCGAAGCTCAGTAGCTTCAGCCTAAACCAAGAAGAGAAAGAAAAAAGACTAGATAGACCTTATTAGTTTGGATTGTTTGTAAACAAATGTTTAAGGGCATAAATATAATTTTACCCGGGCTGCGTCTTGTGCCTATAAATAGATAAACAGTAACCTCGTACTGTTCACGCTGGATTGTATTCACTCTCTCGCATCCTTACCTTCTAGCAAACTGAAGGTATCAATGTAATATTAACATTGTTGACATTCATCTATATTTTATGAAATGCAAAAATAATTGAGTTAATAAGATGCAGTTATAATACTTATTCCTCTGCATGTTCATTTATATGTTAAATGATGAAAGTATGTTCTTCTTGACCTTCATTTAATGAAGTATTATGCCCGTGAGGAAATAATACTTCGAAAGACGAAGGTCCTTAATAACTAACAATTGTGTTGCCTTGTTCTGGACTCACAACATTTGAGAACAAGTGACCAACATTGGCGTCCACCTCCGGTGAATTCAGTTCCACGATTGCGATAATGACCTAGCAAGTCAACCAAGCTGTGGCACCTTCGGCTACGAAGCTGGTGCTCCCAATCATAGGCGGCTCAAGTTCTAAACCAGCCAATAAGAATCAGAAGAAAGACGCATAGAGAAGGGTACAACATGTTGGAGTGGAACGACCCTTCGTCAAGTCCAAATGGTCTCATATACCAATCATCTTTTCCTAAGAAGACCTTCAGCTCAAGGATTATCCCCAAAACGATGCAATGGTCATATCTTGTGTCATCAAGGGGTTCCTGGTCCATAATGTCCTAGTGGACAAAGGTAGTGCGGCAAACATCATCTTTGTGAAGGCTTTTAGGCAAATGCAAGAGCCGGACGACAAGATACATGATGCAACATACCCCCTCTCTGGCTTCGAAGGAAGACAGATCGTGGTGCTTGGCGAGATAACTATGCCGATCACCTTTGGCTATGTTCACAACACAAGGACAGAACATGTTGTCTTTGACATTGTCGATATGGAGTATCCCTATAATGCAATCATTGGTCGAGGGACACTAAACACTTTCGAAGCAATACTCCACCTAGCATATCTTTGCATGAAGATACCTTCTGACCAAGGGCCCATTGGTGTACATGGAAGCTAAGAGGCTGTCAGGAGAGCTGAAGGAAGCTGGACAGATTCGAAGGCCCTCCATAACATAGATGAAGCCGAAACTCATCAGCACTATAAGCATAAAAGCGAAAAGGCTGCTTTAGCAGATCAACCAAAGCCCATGCTTTTATGTGAAGACATAATATAGCAAAAGGTATTGTTAGGATCCCAATTATCTGATGAGCAAGAGAAGACTTTGTTGAAATTCTTGTTCAACAACAAGGATGTTTTTTCTTGGTCAGTGAAAGTCGCCTAGAGGGGGGGGGTGAATAGGGCGAAACTAAAAATCTCAAAAATAATCACAACTACAAGCCGGGTTAGCGTTAGAAATATAAACGAGTCCGCGAGAGAGGGTGCAAAACAAATCGCAAGCAAATGAAGAGTGTGACACGCGGATTTGTTTTATCGAGGTTCGGTTCTCGCAAACCTACTCCCCGTTGAGGAGGCCACAAAGGCCGGGTCTCTTTCAACCCTTCCCTCTCTCAAACGGTCCCTCGAACCGAGTGAGCTTTTCTTCTTCTCAATCAAACGGGAACAAAACTTCCCCGCAAGGGCCACCACACAATTGGTGCCTCTTGCCTTGGTTACAATTGAGTTTTGATCACAAGAACAAATGAGAAAGAAAGAAAGCGATCCAAGCGCAAGAGCTCAAAAGAACACGACAAATCTCTCTCGCTAGTCACTAAAGGCTTGAGTGGAATTGGAGAGGATTTGATCTCTTTGGTGTGTCTACAATTGAATGCCTAGCTCTTGTAAGTAGTTGGAAGTTGGAAAACTTGGATGGATTGAATGGTGGGGTGGTTGGGGTATTTATAGCCCCAACCACCAAACTTGACCGTTGGCTGGAGGCTTCTGTTCGATGGCACACCGGACAGTCCGGTGCCCCTGCCACGTCATCAATGCCGTTGGATTCAGACCGTTGGAGCTTCTGACTTCTGGGCCCGCCTGGGTGTCCGGTGCACACCGGACAACAACTGTTCATTGTCCGGTGCGCCGGTATGGGCGCCCCTGACGTCTGCGCGCGCTGCGCGCGCATTAAATGCACCGCAGGTAGCCGTTGGCGCCGAAATAGCCGTTGCCCCGCTGGTACACCGGACAGTCCGGTGCACACCGGACATGTCCGGTGAATTATAGTGGAGCGGCTACCGCGCGAACCCGAGGCTGGCGAGTTCCGGAGGCTGTGCTTCCTTGGAGCACCGGACACTGTCCGGTGTACACCGGACAGTCCGGTGAATTATAGTGCGCCGGCTTCCGAGAGTTCCCGAGGGCGAAGAGTTTGAGTTGGAGTCCTCTGGGCGCACCGGACACTGTCCGGTGTACACCGGACAGTCCGGTGCCTTCAGCCAGAGGTGCCTTCGGTTCCTTCTTTGCTCCTTTGTTGAATCCAAAACTTTGATCTTTTTATTGGCTAAGAGTGAACCTTTTGCACCTGTACAACTTATTCACTAGAGCAAACTAGTTAGTCCAATATTTGTGTTGGACAATTCAACCACCAAAATTATTTAGGAACTAGGTGTAAGCCTAATTCCCTTTCAATCTCCCCCTTTTTGGTGATTGATGCCAACACAACTCAAAGCAAATATAGAAGTGCATAATTGAACTAGTTTGCATAAGGTAAGTGCAAAGGTTGCTTGGAATTGAGCCAATAAATACTTACATGATGCGCATGGATTGTTTTCTTTGTTTTTGACATATTGGACCATATTTGCACCAAAAATTTTGTTTTTGCAAACTCTTTTGTAAATTCTTTTCAAAGTCCTTTTGCAAGATAGTCAAAGGTAAGTGAATAAGATTTTTCAAAGCATTTTCAAGTTTGAAAGTTTCTTCCCTTGTTCAAAATGCTTTCCCTTTGACTAAACAAACTCCCCCTCAAATAAAGTCTCCTCTTAGTGTTCAAGAGGGTTTTAAGACATCAATTTTCAAAATACTACTTGCTCCCCCTTTAGAACACAAAGAGATACCAATTTTGAAATTTACCAATTGAAAATCATTAATTTTAAAATTAGGGTGGTGGTGCGGTCCTTTTGCTTTGGGCTCATATTTTCTCCCCCTTTGGCATGAATCGCCAAAAACGGAATCATTAGAGCCCAATAAAGTACTTTCTCCCCCTTTGGT
The DNA here is from genome assembly GCA_029449295.1 of Zea luxurians. NCBI lineage: Eukaryota > Viridiplantae > Streptophyta > Magnoliopsida > Poales > Poaceae > Zea > Zea luxurians. Next base: position 140,925,428 of record JAOPSE010000009.1, on the reverse strand, counting down.
CATAAAATGAATGAGTGAAGATTGTACCAAAGTAGGGGAGATGATGTGGAGCGACGGCGAAGGATGAGTAGTAGAGCGGAGTGGAAGCCTTTGTCTTCGCTGAAGACTCCAATTCCCTTTCAATATACCTATGACTTGGTTTGAAATATACTTGAAAACACATTAGTCATAGCATATATAAAAGAGATATGATCAAAGGTATACTTGTGTGCTATGTGTGCAAATTAGCAAAAGAAATTTCTAGAATCAAGAATATTAAGCTCATGCCTAAGTCTGGTAAAAGATTGTTCATCAAGTGGCTTGGTAAAGATATCGGCTAATTGATCTTTAGTGTTAATGTATGAAATCTCGATATCCCCCTTTTGTTGGTGATCCCGAAGAAAATGATACCGAATGGCTATGTGTTTAGTGCGGCTATGCTCAACGGGATTATCCGCCATGCGGATTGCACTCTCATTATCACATAGAAGAGGAACTTTGGTTAATTTGTAACCGTAGTCCCGCAGGGTTTGCCTCATCCAAAGCAATTGCGCGCAACAATGACCTGCGGCAATATACTCGGCTTCGGCGGTAGAAAGAGCGACCGAATTTTGCTTCTTTGAAGCCCATGACACCAAGGATCTTCCCAAGAACTGGCAAGTCCTCGATGTGCTCTTCCTATTAATCTTACACCCCGCCCAATCGGCATCCGAATAACCAATCAAATCAAAAGTGGATCCCCGAGGGTACCAAAGCCCAAACTTAGGAGTATAAGCCAAATATCTCAAGATTCGTTTTACGGCCGTAAGGTGTGATTCCTTAGGGTCGGCTTGGAATCTTGCACACATGCATACGGAAAGCATAATGTCCGGTCGAGATGCACATAAATAAAGCAATGAACCAATCATCGACCGGTATACCTTTTGATCCACGGACTTACCTCCCGTGTCGAGGTCGAGATGCCCATTGGTTCCCTTGGGTGTCTTGATGGGCTTTGCATCCTTCATTCCAAACTTGCTTAGGATATCTTGAGTATACTTCGTTTGGCTAATGAAGGTGCCCTCATGGAGTTGCTTGACTTGGAATCCTAGAAAATACTTCAACTCCCCCATCATTGACATCTCGAATTTTTGTGTCATGATCCTACTAAATTCTTCACATGTAGATTTGTTAGTAGACCCAAATATAATATCATCAACATAAATTTGGCATACAAACAAATCATTGTCAAGAGTCTTAGTGAATAAAGTAGGATCGGCCTTGCCGACTTTGAAGCCATTTGCAATAAGGAAATCTCTAAGGCATTCATACCATGCTCTTGGGGCTTGCTTGAGCCCATAAAGCGCCTTAGAGAGCCTATAAACATGATTAGGATACTCACTGTCTTCAAAGCCGGGAGGTTGCTCAACATAGACCTCCTCCTTGATTGGTCCATTGAGGAAGGCACTCTTCACGTCCATTTGATAAAGCTTGAAGCCATGGTAAGTAGCATAGGCCAATAATATACGAATTGACTCAAGCCTAGCTACGGGTGCATAGGTTTCACCAAAATCCAAACCTTCGACTTGTGAATACCCCTTGGCCACGAGTCGAGCTTTGTTCCTTGTCACCACACCATGCTCGTCTTGCTTGTTGCGGAAGACCCACTTGGTTCCTACAACATTTTGATTAGGACGTGGAACTAAGTGCCATACCTCATTCCTTGTGAAATTGTTGAGCTCCTCTTGCATCGCCATCACCCAATCCGAATCTTGAAGTGCTTCCTCTACCCTGTGTGGCTCAATAGAGGAAACAAAAGAGTAATGTTCACAAAAATGTGCAACACGAGATCGAGTAGTTACCCCCTTATGAATGTCGCCGAGGATGGTGTCGACGGGGTGATCTCGTTGTATTGCTTGGTGGACTCTTGGGTGTGGCGGCCTTGGTTGTTCATCCTCCTTGTCTTCATCATTGGCATCTCCCCCTTGATCGTTGCCATCATTTTGAGGTGGCTCATCTTCTTGATCTTCTTGTTCAACATCTTGAGCTTCGTCCTCAATTTGAGTTGGTGGAGATGCTTGCATGGAGGAGGATGGTTGATCTTGTGCATGTGGAGGCTCTTCGGATTCCTTAGGTCACACATCCCCAATGGACATGTTCCTTAGCGCTATGCATGGAGCCTGTTCTTCACCTATCTCATCAAGATCAACTTGCTCTACTTGAGAGCCGTTAGTTTCATCAAACACAACATCACAAGAAACTTCAACAAGTCCTGAGGACTTGTTAAAGACTCTATATGCCCTTGTGTTTGAGTCATATCCTAGTAAAAAGCCTTCTACAGTTTTAGGAGCAAATTTAGATTTTCTACCTCTTTTAACAAGTATAAAACATTTGCTACCAAAAACTCTAAAATATGAAATATTTGGCTTTTTACCGGTTAGGAGTTCATAGGATGTCTTCTTGAGGATTCGGTGAAGATATAACCGGTTGATGGCGTAGCAAGCGGTGTTGACCGCTTCGGCCCAAAACCGATCCGGTGTCTTGTACTCATCAAGCATGGTTCTTGCCATGTCCAATAGAGTTCGATTCTTCCTCTCCACTACACCATTTTGTTGTGGAGTGTAGGGAGAAGAGAACTCATGCTTGATGCCCTCCTCCTCAAGGAAGCCTTCAATTTGAGAGTTCTTGAACTCCGTCCCATTGTCGCTTCTAATTTTCTTGATCCTTAAGCCGAACTCATTTTGAGCCCGTCTCAAGAATCCTTTTAAGGTCTCTTGGGTATGAGATTTGTCCTGCAAAAAGAACACCCAAGTGAAGCGAGAATAATCATCCACAATTACAAGACAATACTTACTACCGCCGATGCTTATGTAAGCGATCGGGCCGAATAAATCCATGTGTAGGAGCTCCAGTGGCCTGTCGGTAGTCATGACGTTTTTGTGTGGATGATGGATGCCAACTTGCTTCCCGGCTTGGCATGCGCTACAAATCCTGTCTTTCTCAAAATGAACATTGGTTAGTCCTAAAATGTGTTCTCCCTTTAGAAGCTTGTGAAGATTCTTCATTCCAACATGGGCTAGTCGGCGGTGCCAGAGCCAGCCCAAGTTAGTCTTAGCAATTAAGCAAGTGTCGAGTTCAGCTCTATCAAAATCAACCAGGTACAGCTGACCCTCTAACACTCCCTTAAATGCTATTGAATCATCACTTCTTCTAAAGACAGTAACACCTATATCAGTAAACAGACAGTTGTAGCCCATTTGACATAACTGGGATACGGAAAGCAAATTGTAATCTAAAGAATCTACAAGAAAAACATTGGAAATAGTATGGTCAGGTGATATAGCAATTTTACCCAATCCTTTGACCAAACCTTGATTTCCATCCCCGAATGTGATAGCTCGTTGGGGATCTTGGTTTTTCTCATATGAGGAGAACATCCTTTTCTCCCCTGTCATGTGGTTTGTGCACCCGCTGTCGAGTATCCAACTTGAGCCCCCGGATGCATAAACCTACAAAACAATTTTAGTTCTTGATTTTAGGTACCCAAACGGTTTTGGGTCCTTTGGCATTAGAAACAAGAACTTTGGGTACCCAAACACAAGTCTTGGAGCCCTTGTGTTTGCCCCCAACAATTTTGGCAACTACCTTGCCGGATTTGTTAGTTAAAACATATGATGCATCAAAAGTTTTGAATGAAATAGCATGATCATTTGATGCATTAGGAGTTTTCTTTCTAGGCAACTTGGCATGGGTTGGTTGCCTAGACTTAGATGTCTCACCCTTATACATAAAAGCATGGTTAGGGCCAGAGTGAGACTTCCTAGAATGAATTTTCCTAATCTTGCTCTCAGGATAGCCGGCAGGGTACAAAATGTAACCCTCGTTATCCTGAGGCATGGGAGCCTTGCCCTTAACAAAGTTAGATAAATTCTTTGGAGGGGCATTAAGTTTGACATTGTTTCCCTTTTGCAAGCCAATGCCGTCCTTAATGCCAGGGCGTCTTCCATTATAGAGCATGCTTCTAGCAAATTTAAATCTTTCATTTTCTAAGTCATGCTCACTGATCTTAGCATTAAGTTGTGCTATGTGATCATTTTGTTTTTTAATTAAGGCTAGGTGATCATGAATAGCATCAACATTAATATCTCTACATCTAGTACAAATGGAAATATGCTCAGTAGATGTAGAGGGTTTGCAAGTTTTTAATTCTACAACCTTAGCATGCAATATTTCATTCTTACTTCTAAGGTCAGAAATAGTAGCATTGCAAACATCAAAATCTTTAGTCTTAGCAATCAATTTTTCATTTTCTAATCTAAGACTAGCAAGAGAAATGTTCAATTCTTCAATCCGAGCAAGCAAATCATCATTATCATTTCTAGGGTTTGGAATTGAAACGTTGCAAATATGAGAATCAACCTTAGCTAACAAATTTGCATTTTCATTTCTAAGGTTGTCGATAGTCTCATGGCAAGTACTTAGCTCACTAGACAATTTTTCACATTTTTTCATTTCTAGAGCATAAGCATTTTTAACCTTAACATGCTTCTTATTTTCTTTAATAAGGAAGTCCTCTTGAGAATCCAAGAGATCATCCTTCTCATGTATAGCACTAATCAATTCATTTAATTTTTCTTTTTGTTGCATGTTGAGGTTATCAAAAAGAATACGCAAGTTATCTTCCTCATTTTTATCATCATCCTCATCACTAGATGTTTCATATTTAGTAGAGGACCTTGATTTTACCTTCTTTTTGCCATCCTTTGCCATGAGGCACTTGTGGCCGACGTTGGGGAAGAGGAGTCCCTTGGTGACGGCGATGTTGGCGGCGTCCTCGTCGGAGGAGGACTCGGTGGAGCTCTCGTCGGAGTCCCATTCCCGGCAAACATGGGCATCGCCGCCCTTCTTCTTGTAATACTTCTTCTTTTCTCTCCTCTTTCCCTTCTTGTCGTCGCCCCTGTCACTGTCACTAGACATAGGACATTTTGCAATAAAATGACCGGGCTTACCACACTTGTGTCTTGGAACGGGGTTTGTAGTCCTTCCCCTTCCGTTGCTTGAGGATTTGCCGAAAGCTTTTGATGATTAGGGCCATCTCCTCATTGTCGAGCTTGGAGGCGTCAATTGGTTGTCTACTTGGTGTAGACTCCTCCTTCTTCTCCTCCGTGGCCTTGAAGGCCACCGGTTGCGCCTCAGATGTGGAAGGTTCGTCAAGCTCATTGATCTTCTTTGAGCCCTTAATCATGCATTCAAAGCTTACAAAATTCCCGATAACTTCCTCGGGGGTCATTAGTGGATATCTAGGATTACCACGAATTAATTGAACTTGAGTGGGGTTAAGGAAAATAAGTGCTCTTAAAATAACCTTAACCACCTCGTGGTCATCCCATTTTTTGCTCCCGAGGTTGCGCACTTGGTTCACCAAGGTCTTGAGCCGATTGTACATGTCTTGTGGCTCCTCCCCTTGGCGAAGACGAAAGCGACCGAGCTCCCCCTCGATCGTTTCTCGCTTGGTGATCTTGGTGAGTTCATCACCCTCGTGCGCCGTCTTGAGTAGGTCCCAAATCTCTTTTGCGTTCTTCAACCCTTGCACTTTGTTGTATTCCTCCTTGCTAAGAGAGGCAAGGAGAATGGTTGCGGCTTGGGAGTTGAAGTGCTCGATTTGGGCCACTTCGTCCGCGTCATAATCCTCATCCCCTATTGATGGTACCTGTACTCCAAACTCAACAACATTCCATATACTTTTGTGGAGTGAGGTTAGATGAAATTTCATTAAATCACTCCACCTAGCATAATCTTCGCCATCAAAAGTCGGCGGTTTGCCTAATGGAACGGAAAGTAAAGGAGTATGTCTAGATGGACGGGGATAGTTTAAGGGGATCTTACTAAACTTCTTGCGCTCTTGGCGCTTAGAAGTTACGGACGGTGCATCGGAGTCGGAGGTGGATGTTGATGAAGTGTCGGTCTCGTAGTAGACCACCTTCCTCATCTTCTTGTGCTTGTCCCCACTCCGATGCGGCTTGTGAGAAGAAGATTTTTCCTTCTTCTCCTTGTGGTGAGAAGAGGAAGATCTTTTCTCCTTCCGCTTGGAGGAGTTCTTCTTCTTCTCCCTTCTCTTGGTGCGGGACTCTTCCGATGAAGTGCTCCCTTGGCTTGTAGTGGGCTTGTCGCCGGTCTCCATCTCCCTCTTGGTGTGATCTCCCGACATCACTTCGAGCGGTTAGGCTCTAATGAAGCACCGGGCTCCGATACCAATTGAAAGTCGCCTAGAGGGGGGGTGAATAGGGCGAAACTGAAAATCTCAAAAATAATCACAACTACAAGCCGGGTTAGCGTTAGAAATATAAACGAGTCCGCGAGAGAGGGTGCAAAACAAATCGCAAGCAAATGAAGAGTGTGACACGCGGATTTGTTTTACCGAGGTTCGGTTCTCGCAAACCTACTCCCCGTTGAGGAGGCCACAAAGGCCGGGTCTCTTTCAACCCTTCCCTCTCTCAAACGGTCCCTCGGACCGAGTGAGCTTTTCTTCTTCTCAATCAAACGGGAACAAAACTTCCCCGCAAGGGCCACCACACAATTGGTGCCTCTTGCCTTGGTTACAATTGAGTTTTGATCACAAGAACAAATGAGAAAGAAAGAAAGCGATCCAAGCGCAAGAGCTCAAAAGAACACGGCAAATCTCTCTCGCTAGTCACTAAAGGCTTGAGTGGAATTGGAGAGGATTTGATCTCTTTGGTGTGTCTACAATTGAATGCCTAGCTCTTGTAAGTAGTTGGAAGTTGGAAAACTTGGATGGATTGAATGGTGGGGTGGTTGGGGTATTTATAGCCCCAACCACCAAACTTGACCGTTGGCTGGAGGCTTCTGTTCGATGGCACACCGGACAGTCCGGTGCCCCTGCCACGTCATCAATGCCGTTGGATTCAGACCGTTGGAGCTTCTGACTTCTGGGCCCGCCTGGGTGTCCGGTGCACACCGGACAACAACTGTTCATTGTCCGGTGCGCCGGTATGGGCGCCCCTGACGTCTGCGCGCGCTGCGCGCGCATTAAATGCACCGCAGGTAGCCGTTGGCGCCGAAATAGCCGTTGCCCCGCTGGTACACCGGACAGTCCGGTGCACACCGGACATGTCCGGTGAATTATAGCGGAGCGGCTACCGCGCGAACCCGAGGCTGGCGAGTTCCGGAGGCTGTGCTTCCTTGGAGCACCGAACACTGTCCGGTGTACACCGGACAGTCCGGTGAATTATAGTGCGCCGGCTTCCGAGAGTTCCCGAGGGCGAAGAGTTTGAGTTGGAGTCCTCTGGGCGCACCGGACACTGTCCGGTGTACACCGGACAGTCCGGTGCCTTCAGCCAGAGGTGCCTTCGGTTCCTTCTTTGCTCCTTTGTTGAATCCAAAACTTTGATCTTTTTATTGGCTAAGAGTGAACCTTTTGCACCTGTACAACTTATTCACTAGAGCAAACTAGTTAGTCCAATATTTGTGTTGGACAATTCAACCACCAAAATTATTTAGGAACTAGGTGTAAGCCTAATTCCCTTTCAGTCAGCCAATGATATCTGTGGTGTCAATAGAGATGTCATTGAGCACTCACTCAATGTAGACCCGGCCTTCAGGCCAAGAAAACATAGGCTTCGAAAAATGTCCGATGATAAAGCTGAAGGTGCATGAAACGAAGTGAAAAGGCTGCTGAGTGCCAGTGTCATCAGAGAAGTAACATACCAGAGTGGATAGCTAATAATGTGATGGTAAAGAAAGCTAATGGAAAAATGAAGAATGTGCATCGATTTTACAGATCTCAATAAGGCATGCCCGAAGGATGAATTCCCACTGCCAAGAATAGATTCCCTTATGGATGCAGTAGCTACTTCGGAGCTCATGAGCTTATTGGACTGCTAATCAGGTTATCATCAAATCTGGATGAAGGAGGATGAGCTGAAGACAAGCTTCATAACTCCTAGTGGGACCTATTGTTACCTTCGAATGCCTGAGGGGCTAAAGAATGCTGGAGGAAGCTTCAACAGGATGACTGCCAAAGTCCTTCACTCCCAAATTGGTAGAAATGTGCTGACATATGTTGATGATATCATAGTAAAGAGCACAAAGCAAGAAAATCATGTTGCTGATTTGCAAGAAACATTTGCTAACTTCAGAAGGGCTGGTCTTAAACTAAACCCAGAGAAATATGTCTTCAGAGTAAAGAAGGGCAAATTTCTTGGTTGTTTGGTATCAACAAAGGGTATCGAAGCTAACCCAAGTAAGATAGAAGCTATACTTTGGATGGAGCCGCCAAAGTCAAGAAACGGTGCCCAGAGGTTGACAGAGAGGCTGGCATCATTGAACAGATTTATTTCAAGATCAGCAGAGAGGAACTTGCCATTCTTTGAAGTACTGAAGTCAGCCGAAGTCTTTCAATGGGGACCAACTCAACAGAAAGCCTTCGAAGAACTGAAGCAGTATTTGATAGAGCTGACAACCTTAACTCCACCTTCGTCAGGAACTCCATTGTTGTTGTACGTAGTTGCTTCCCACACTGCGGTTAGTGCAGCACTAGTGCAAGAGAAGCAGGATGACCAGACAAGAAAACAAGTGCCAGTGTACTTCATTTCCAAAGTACTTAGTGCATCAAAGAAAAATTATACAGAGTTAGAGAAGGTACTATATGCCGTATTAATGGCTTCCAGGAAGCTTCGGCATTACTTCGAAGCATACCACATCATAGTACCTTCTTCACAGCCTCTCAAGGACATAATGAGAAATAGAGAAGCCACAGGAAGGGTTGGAAAATTGGCTGCATAATTGAACGAATTCACTATTGATTTCATTCATAGATCCTCAATCCAATCCCAAGTGTTAGCAGACTTCATTGCTGATTCGACGCTAGGGGCTCTGGACGAAGACAAAATAACTAATGCTGAAGCCTGGACAGTATTTTGTGAAGGGTCCTAGGGGACCTTCGGCGCAAGAGCAGCTGCTGTTTTGATTTCACCATCAAAAATCAAAACCTATTATGCAGTAAGATTGGACTTCAACTGTACAAATAATATTACAGAGTACGAAGCCCTTCTCCTGGGGCTTCGAAAGCTTAAGGCAATGGTAATAAGAAGGGCAATACTCAAATCTGATTCACAGGTCATCTCAGGTCACATTGATAAAAGTAGCAAAGCAAGGGACCGAAGCTAGAAAAATATATGAATGTCGTCCGAAGGATGGAAGCCTCTATCGAAGGTTTCTCTGTAAAAAACATCTCGAGAGGAGAAAATGAGCACGCAGATTTGCTAGCTAAATCAGGGGCACAACGGCTTCCACTACCTTCAGAAGTATTCTTCGAAACAATAAAAGCACCTTCAGTCGAGCTCGTGGAAAGAGCGGTGCTCACAATCTCACTAGTGCACAGTGAAGATTAAAGGACTGAGATTGTATCTTTCCTCCAAGGCAATTGTCTTTCAGATGATGAAGTTTACAATAAAAGAATGGAAGCAAGAGCACGGCCATATGTAATTATGGAAGGGGAGCTATACAAACAAGGAGTCTGCTCTCCATTGCTCAAATGCTTGTCCAGAACCGAAGGTCAAGAATTGATGAAAGAAATACATGCAAGATTATGTGGAGCTCACATTGGATCTAGGCCCTTGCTGGGAAAGGTTTTCAGACAAGGATTTTACTGGCCAAATGCGGCTTCGGATGCAGTAGATTTGGTTCAAAAATATGAAAATTGCCAAAGATGCGCTAGAGATCAGAAACAACCTTCGTCTTTAACCCAGCTAATACAGCCAACTTGGCCACTGCAAAGGTGGGGTCTGGATTTGTTAGGACCACTTCCACCAGCACAAGGCAACTTGAAATATGTTGTGGTGGCAGTGGAGTACTTCTCTAAATGGATTGAAGCAAAGCCCTTAGCTACAATAACTTCGGCCACAATACAAAAATTCTTTCGGCAAAATATTGTATGTCGCTTCGGCGTGCCGAAGACTATCACCGTTGATAACGGAACTCAGTTCGATGCTGAAACATTCAAAACCTTTTGTAACCAGATTGGTACAAAAATACACTTTGCATCGGTGAGGCATCCGGTGTCAAATGGACTGGTAGAAAGAGCAAACGGAATTATAACAATAGGAATAATGAAGTCAATCTTCATCCAACCCAAAGGAAAGTGGCCAAACGAATTAATAAAGGTGGTGTGGAACCACAACACTGCTATATCAAGATCAACAGGATTTACCCCATTCAAGCTTCTGTTTAGTGATGAAGCAATAATACCGGAAGAAGCAAGAACGGGTTCAATAAGAACCTTAGCTTCGACAGAGGATGAAGGTGATTGCCAAATAACAAAAGACACCATAGAAAGGACTAGACTGCAAGCAATAGAGCACATCAATAAGTACCAGGCCAAAACAATCAAATGGTGTGATCGAAAGGTAAAATTGAAGGACATCAAGCAGGGACATTTGGTGCTTCGTAGTGTGGCCAACCAAGATACAGTGGGGAAGCTTCAACTCAAATGGGAAGGTCCCTTTTTGGTGGTATCTTCGTTGAGACCTGGATCTTACAGGCTGAAAGACATGGATGGCAATGACATACCAAGGTCTTGGAATGCGGATGAGCTTCGAAGATATTATGTGTAAATTATGTAATTTTCTTATTTTTTCCTATGGCACCCTTTTCCTTTCAAGAGGGTAGAAAGATTTCTAAAGGGGCCATAGGTTGTAGTTTTCATTTTTTGTTTAGCCCTATGCAATACAAGTGCCAAATTCCCCCACATGTAAAATGTAATATCAGGGACCACGCCATCGAGTGCAAAAAGCTATGAAGAAGCTACAAAGTCGTTCCTAAAGGGACACAGAGTAAGTTACGAAGCTCCGAAGTCGTTCCTAAGGGAATGCAGAGCTAAAATACCACCTAAATTAAAGGTGAAGAAGATCCAAAGTCATTCATAAGGGAATGCAGAGCTAAAATACCACCTAAATTAAAGGTGAAGAAGCACCAAAGTCGTTCCCAAGAGAATGAAGAGCTTAAGTACCACCTAAGTAAAAGGTGAAGAGACTCAAAAGTAGTTCCTAAGGGGATGCAGAGTCCGGGTGTGTTTTTTGGCATACATTTGCATATTTCATCACATCATCTTTTGCATTCATAAAGTCATACATTAGACATCCGTAGGATCATCATCATGGCATAAAAGCATAAACATTGACAGGGAAAACAGGGGATCCTGTTTTCGATGATAAAACATTTCGAAGGTGCTTTGTATCAAATGAAACTTCGTCCTATATAAAGATGCTTAGTTTTCAAAGGGAACCTGGTTGCATAAGAAAATGCTTCGATGTGAACGAAAAGAAGGGAAGGTGTTTTTCGCCTTCGTCTCAAAAGGCTACCAGCATTTGTTTCATCCACAGCAAAGCAGTTCATACACGAAGAAAAAGGTAAAATGGCATTACAGGATATTTACAAATGTTTACAATAATTTTTTCACTGTCAATTACAGCCTTTTGTCATTTGGTACAAAGGATTTCTAAGTGTTTCTACAGATAACTACAAAAGGAGATTTCAAGGTCTTCTTCGGCATTTCAGAATCAGCTTCGGCTTATCGACCCTCAGCGCCATCATTCTACAGAGTAGCAAAAATATAAGGTGATCAGAAATTCGACAAAGAAAGATCAAGGTAAAAAACAAAGGTAAAATTCCATACTATGTCAAGCAGCTTTCAGGCTTCGTCTCCATCCAATTCACGCCCGCCCTTAGCCCAAATTTGAGTAATAAATCTATTTCCTATGCTTTGGGCTTCATTTGGAATGTCAACCAGATCCGATGATGAAAGATTGAAATTCGGCCTGTTGACAGCTTTCGCATGATTACATCTGGCTTTTATGAAGGCGGCAGCTATACCACGAGAAGCTATCAGCACATAGAAGTCTCGGTGGCCGGTTATGACTTCATCAAGGATATCAACCTCCTTTTCAATACATTCGAGTGCCCCGGGTATATCTTCGGCTGAGAGGCTAGTTTCTTCGGATGAAGCTCCAACTGAATTGAATATACTCCTCAATCGGGCAGTGCATTGGCTTGCAAACTCGAAGCATCTCTCTTTTAAAGCCTTCACCGCCTCACTAAGCTTCAAATTTTTCTCATATTCAACCTTAAGTCTTGCTTTCAGAGCTTTGTTTTCCTGTCGGAACTGATTAAAGTTTTCCTTCAAAAGTGCTTGAGCATCTGACAGGTCTTTGCTTAATTTCTTGTTATGAGTTTGCGCTTCAGCAAGAGACCCTTCGGCTGAACACAACATTTTGTCTTTCTCCTTCAAAGAGTCTTCGAGTTCTTTGACATTATCCTCCAAGCCCTTGATAATGATTTCGTGTTTCCTGTCTTCGTCGTCTTGTTGCATCTTTAAAGCTTTGCTCAGTAGTAGACTTAGTAAAAGCAGGTCCAAACTTAGAATATTTAAGCTAATATAGTCGTATAGGGGTAACTTAAAAGAAAGTACTTACTTTAAAGTTGGAATAAAACAGGCTCCCTATGATATGCTGGTGCCTGTAACAGCTGATATCCCTTTCAAGCTTCGGGAATCCGATGCACTTTGACAGGGTGCCTATATTCTTTGCACCGGCACGATCACGGATGCATCCTATAACTTCTTCGTCCACCCCACCAAAGAGCATGGACCTTGGCTGATAGCCACAATTGATAGCGAAGTCCTTCAACTCATATGCATCCTCTTTGGAAAGCTACTGGCCACCCAGATGTCGTAGGTCATAGTCCACTTCTTCCGATGAAATTTCTTTAGCTTTCTTTCCTTTCTCTGACACTTCTGCGGCCACCTCCTTCTCCACAACCACGTCTGATATAATTTTGTCAATTTCGGACATGGTGGCTGTGAGATCTTCGCCTTCAGTTGCAACGGTAGTGTTGGGGCGAAGGTGAACACACCACCCTTCGCTCGACGACATCTACCTCGACATTCCGCAGAACGAAGGCCGCGCCGGCAGGCCCTGACGATCAGGCCACGGACGTCATCCATGTGAAGGCCCAAGCGCCCCTCTTCGCTCCGACAGACGATGCGAAGACCTCCAACGACTGCAAGGGTCGGGAGGCCGAGGCCGTGAAGACCATAAGGCCTTGTCCCCCTCAGCGCTGGGAGGGGCCCATGTACAATTCGGCCCATGTTGTAGGGCCCCGCCCTCGGATGCCATGTGTGCAGAGTGCGTTGGGCCATGTCTGTAATAAAGTGTGCTATAATGACTCACTGTAACCCCCCTACGAGGGAATATCTAGGGATAAACTAGGTAATTGAGGGCCGACATGTCCTTGACAAGGTCGAGCGATCCCTCAGTTACCTATAAATACCCCCGTACTGTGTCAAAGCACGAGAGGAACGTTGTTGCTTTGACATCCTGTGTTAGAGCCACTAATCCACTTTCTCCACTTCCACATTGGATCTATCTGTCCCAAGAGGCAGGTTCCAACATTTGGCGCCCACCGTTCGTGCGACAAGAAAACACCCCACGATGGCCCCCAAGAGAGTAACCTCGAAGGCCATTTCCATTGATGACGTGGTGAAGGCAGCGCTCCTAGCGGAGAAGAAAGGCAAAGCCCTCGTGGACAGCACCCCTCAAGAGGCCCTCGAAGATGATGTCATCAACAGCAAGAGGCAACGCCAGGACAACACTACCCCCAACGGCACTATGCGCACTTGCAGTTCCGAGGGCGCACCGCGGGCACCACCACCAAGCTTCGCTCCCCCTGAAGGCGAAGACACCATAGAGGATGGAGAGGTCATAGGCATCTCGACCAAAGACTAGCTAAAGCTGCGAGCCCTGTGCATCAAGAATAACCACCTGCAAAAGCAAAAAGAGATACTTGAAGCCAAGCGTCAGCGAGTCACCATGCAAGCCAAAGTGCGAAAGATGATACTAGATGAAGAGTAGAAAGCTCGGGGGCTAGAACAAGAAATCACACTCATGCAAGGCGAAGGCCCGTACAACCTGCAACGTGGCCCCCTCGCACCGCAGTGGTTTTCCAGCACAACACACAGGCCGAAGACCCTTTCCACACGTAGCGCGACCCCATCATCCCCCAGCCGCCGCTTCCCAGGGAGTCAACTATCTCGACGAGCGAAGTCCTCTAGCTCTACAGCTCCAAGCGTCACCCTGGCTACCCAACTTCAGGGTCGGCACTTACCCTAAATACAACGGCAGCACCGACCTGGCTCGGTACTGTAACACCCCAGGTGTTATACAGGGTGTCCACCCCAGGGTTACCCCTTTTAACCCATTATTACATAAAGATTTATATGGGCAAAGTACCTCAAACTTGGAATTCAAGGTCCTAATCAAGTGCAAACTATCCTGTATATCATGCCCTAGCTTGTCATGCACATCTAAGTGAGGATTTCCCAAAACCCTAAAGCAAGCCCCCCCATGGGCAATAAGAACCCTAATTGAAGCTATGATCAAAGGACCATGTAAACCTTATGATCATGGCTTGGGCCAAATGTAAAAGATGTAATATACTTCCTAACCTACAATTAATAGTAAGGAAGTACCCCCAAAAAGTTTTCAGAAAAGTCCTCAAAAGATCACCTAAGGTTCAGCTCAAGGGAGAATTCAGATTTTGCCTAAGTATAAAAACTAACCCTTAAACAAAGACTCCACATGTTCACCTTAATCCAAATTTCAAAACCCTTCGACCCAATTGACAAAGTGGCGCCAAATTAACCCTAGAACACCCTGGAAAGAGATGACACCTACCCTAGGGCGCTAGACACGACTTGACACCCCTTTTGTCTCGGTTCGGGCTTAGCTGACACAGCAAACTTCTCCCCTCTCTATCTCCCCACCCCGACCGTATCTCGACTTGGAACTCACAGCGAAAAGATAGGATTTGGAGCAGAGAAGCGACCGTACACAGTGACTTTGCCAAGATACGCACGCTATGGCGCTCTAATCGGCCGTTGAACCATGGCAGAAGCAAGCTTCCACATGTTCGACGCGAGCTGGCATCCGGGGGCGCGCTCAGAGCACGCCCGTGCGCGAACCCCCGCGCGCCCGCGGCCGCCCGTGACCACGCCCGCGCCACAGCTATAAAGCCCGCCCCAGCGCTCGGCTGCCTTCCCCATTGCCTCCTCCGTACCTCGTCTGACTTACCCGAGCCAGCCATTAGCTCCGGCGACATCCCCGCGACCCGCCAGTGCCGCCCGAGAGCAACCACCGTGGCCAGCCCCTTTTCCGTCCTCCTCCGTTTGATCTAAGCCCTCAGATAGCTTCCTGGTGAGGCCGTGAGACTTGCTCAAGCTTGACCCGGGGACCCTCGTCACCGGAATAGCCCAATCGTGCTCACCGGAGTTCAAGAACCCGCCGGCGCACGTGGACCGGGTAAGCCCCTACACCGTTTTCCAATTCGTTGCGCGCATGGCCTCTGTGTCACCCCGTGAAGCTCCTCGTGCACCCTAATTGAACTATACCGCCGTGATTTGGCCGGAGCAGGCGCCGCCGACGACCCCCGCCGCCTGTGCTCGTGGCCAGGGTAACTCTGACCACCTCCGACACCGACCCGCACACTGGCGTGACCGTCGCGACCTCCCGGACGTCACTGACCACCCCGCCGGAGCTCTACTGCCGCCGGTAAGCCCCACCGCCGTAATCTATGCCGCGGGTACTGTTTAAGCCGGTCAGGGAGCGCGGGTTAGATTTCAGATAAGTCCAGGGGGCTTTGCGCAATGTCAGTGACCCAAGCCAATAGTGGACCAAGGGCTGTTCTGTGAGAAAAGAAAAGGAAAAACCCAGGGGCCTCAGCGCAAACCGGTTTTCTTTTCCTTTTTCAAATTTATTTTTCTTTTAATATGGCAGATAACTAAATAAATGCATAACTTGAAGAATAATCATCCAAAAATGTTCAAACCAATTTTGCTAGATTCTGGAAATTATGAACTATCAGATAAAAATAATAAAACCCATGGTTTCTGTATTTCTTTCTGAAGTTTTAAATTAAATAAGAAAACTACTCAAAACTCAATATTAGAAGGAAAAATAGGAATATTGTTTGACCAGGGTTAGAAAAATTTGGAGAAGTTTATATCTACCTACTGACCTGTTTAAAAATATTGAACCTCTCTGTCCACTCTATTAAGTTGGTTTTCACCCTTATTCCATAATATGCTTAAAGATAAGAAAAATAGAAAATGTAATTGTTGGGGACTTGTTCTCAAATGCTAAGAGTTAAGAACAAGGCAACATAAAAAGTGTTAAATATTAAAGTCCTTCGTCCTTCGAGACACTATGCCCCTTTGAGAATAATGAATTTCGGACGAAGGTCATAAGAAACATACCTTCGTAAATATAACAAGTAATGACGAAGGGTTCATATAAAGCACGAAATATAATTTAGACATCACCATAGAATCATTTCTATTTTATTAACATGAGAAAATAGAAATGATTTCAAATTACAAATGTACCTTCGGTCCTGAGAAAAGGTAGAAAGTACAAGCGTGACGCAAAAGCGAATGCACAGTCAGCGTGAACAGTACGGGAGTACTGTTCATCTATTTATAGACGCGGGACGCAGCCCACATAAAATTACATCCATGTCCATTACATTTGTTAATGGCCTACGGAAATCAGTCAAGGCCCACGTAGTCTTTTCATCTTTAAGTCGGTTCCCCCCTCAGTTATTGCGCTGAAGCTTCCCTGCGCACAGCTTCGGCTGCGCTCGTCCTTCGTCTGGCTCAGGCTTCGTCCTGGCCGTGCTTCATAGCTCTGAGCCCGAAAAATACCTGTTCACATAATCCACTTGGAAAACATTGTCAAATCATGTTTTTGAGGACCTTCGGAGGACGAAGGCCCCCAACAGTAGCCCCTCGCAATACTAATTTGTTTGACAATAAATTCAGATTGCGATATGGACGAAGGCCTTGAGCCGAAGGTCCGAAAAAACACCTTCCCTTTGCTAGAATAGCAACATTCTCTGACAAGCGGGACCCTTCAATTTTCAACGCCCTGGGCGTATAAATAAGATCGCACCGCAAAGTTAATTGGTACGCACACTTGCCATCTGCTTCGGCCTACTAAAAAATTTTAGCTCTTCCACACTTAAGATTTGTTGGTCTTTTTGATTTTGAAGCTTCGGCCTCAGGAACAATTTTTTAGCGTTTCCGAAGATGCCTGAAGGCAAGAAGATCCCTGCTGAAACGAAGCTGAGTCTCGAGGAGGAGAAGAATCTGGGGTTCCTGATAGCGATGGCAGAGACCAATACAGAGAAAATCACCAAGGAAATTCTCGAAGGTTTGTCCGAAGATACTGGTGACAGCGACAGCTATGATGTGGAGAGTGGTGGGGAAGAGGCCGAAGATCGTCCATGGCGGCCAAGTCACACGGTTTTCGGGAAAACCACTATCAAGCAAAGCCATATTGATAATATGAGGGGGCGGTATTTTCGAGATATAACTATTGTGAGGGCTGACGCTGGAGAAAAGACTTCTCCCACCCCCGAAGAAGATGAAGTTGTGATTTTCCGAAGCTTTCTCAAGGCTGGGCTTCGATTCCCTCTGAGCAACTTTGTTGTTGAGGTACTGAAAACATTCCAAGTCTACCTTCATCAACTCACTCCCGAAGCTATTATAAGAATGGGGATTTTTGTCTGGGCTGTGAGAAGCCAAGGTTTAGAACCAAACGCTAAAAGCTTCTGCAACATACACGAGTTATTGTACGAGACGAAGCCCTGGGGAAAAGAGCAATATCACAACAATTTTGGGTGCTACAGCTTCGGCGCCCGCTCCGGGTCAAGCTGCCCTGTGCCGACCTTTCGGAAGAGGTGGCCCGGAGCCTGGATGACTGAATGGTTTTATGTGAAAAATGATCTAACAGCGCAAGATAATGTCAAAAGTATCATTATGCACCCAATCTGGCAACGCTTCGGACTTCGAAGGCCGAAGGTTGAAATGGATGAGGCAGCCGAAGAGTGCCAAAGAGCCTTCGGCGTAGTTTGCTCCTTCATTGGGACAAGGGACTTGGTCCAAGAGCACATTGCCTTCAGGGTATGGCCACTTGCAGAAAAGTGGGAAATGCCGAAGGAAACTATTAAAGAGTCCGACGAAGGCGGACTAGTTAGATTGAAATACACATTCAAATATGCAGATAAATTTGTTGAACCTGATGATGACTGGCTGAAGAGCATTGAAACTTTAAGTGATGAACTACTTGGAGCATATTCGAAGGCCGAAAATACTGCGTTATCAGCGGCCTTCGGAGGCCGAAAGAAGAAAAGGCTCAACCGTGTGTTTGACGCAGTCGGGTTTATGTACCCTGACTACCACTATCCGGTATTGGGTCGCAAAAGGAAAAATACTTCTCCTGCGACAGAAGCTACCACAAGTGCCCCTAGTGAGCCAGCGCCTCAAAGAAAAAAGATGAAGGTGCTCACCCACCGGACACGCTTTATTGAGCCAGCCACAGTGCCAAAATTTATTGGTGAAACTTCTTTGGCCTCTGAAGCTACAGAATCAGCTCCAGTGCCGAAGATGGAAGAGAAGACTGAAGCGCCTTCAGCAGTAGAAAAGCCGAAGATTGTCGAGCCAAAAATGTCTGAAATCTTAAGTCCTTCGGTAAATGTTGAAGCAATAAAAAACCAGAAGGGGCCATTGGTGACCCCAAAAAGGAAAAGAATGGTAAACGTATTAGATGTCTTGGAGACAATTAAGTCTTCAAGCACTACTCCAAAAAAGAGTGTTGAAGTTGCCGAAGCTTCTACTGAAGCTTCGACACGACAAGCTGAAGCTTCTACTGAAGCTGGGCCTTCAGAGCCCTACAAGGAACAACCTTTGGAAGCCGAAGCAATAAAAATATCAGAACCAATTGTAGTTGAAGAAATTGACACTGCCATCCCCGAAGCTCCTGCCAGCATAAGCGATTACATTATACGACACGCTTCGGGGAAGAAACTATCTGCAGAAGAAACTTATGAAGCCAACCATTATGCGAAAGAGCTGAAATATCCGAAGGGGGCAGTAATATTCAGTGGGACAAATGAAGATGACTTCCTATACTGCCTACCTGATAATAAAGAACTATCTGTCTGCCGAGAGATGGCCAGGAGTATGGGATTCCCGAAGCTGGAAGCTGGATTAAGCGCCATGACGAAAGAGGATCTCGCAGACAGTCTTGCATACAATAGCCTAAAGGTTTGAGGATTAGACTTTTTGAAAAAAATTTTATAATACTTAATTCATTCCTTTATTCTTATATAGACTCTCTTTTTTATAGGGTTTAATCCTGAGCAACGCATTGAAAGCACAAAAAAGTGCCGAAGATGAGAGTTATGAGATTGCGTTCAACAATTTGCGCTCCGAAGTTATCAAACTGAGAAACGAAGCTCTAGAAAAGGATAAAATTCTTCTTACGCTGATAGACAAAGTAAAGAAGGATGAAGCTGCTTCAAAAACCCAGGCCGAAGCCCAAAAGCGTGAAATTAAAGATCTTCAGAGACAGCTGACTAGAGCTAGAGAGGAGCGCGTCCTTGAGGAAACAAAACGAGAACTCAGTGATCATATGGTCAACAAATTGGAGTTAAGAGTTAAAGAGCTTCGTGCATCTCAGGGAAAATGTTATGTCAAATCTATAGAATGTGTGAATAAAATTAAAACCAGCTTTGCCAGCGTGGGCGCCTTCTCCAGCGAAGAGAATTTCTCTCGAGGCAATCCCGAAGGTCCACTGGAATGGATTAGTCACGAAGCAGAGGCCTTCGAGGAGATCCTGAGTAGTCGTGGCGATATCTGCGCTTTTTCGGGCGCCAGAGGAATTGCTTCTGTCTTAGAGAAGAAAGGTTGCGAGCATGTAAAATTTCTAGCTCAGTCCGAAGCTACCTTATCTTCCGAGGACATCAAGGACCCCTCGGCCGAAGCAAGCGTGGTTGGTGGCAAATTTTTTACTGATATCTGGAACGACGGCGGCCGAGGAATGGCGCAAGAGATCATCCAAAGAAGCGAAAAAGGCATCCACGATGCTAGAAAAGTGGCAGAAGCTGCCGAAAAAAGTACGGAGCCAGAAAGGCAATTAGGTATTAATTAGTCGTTCTTATTGTGTTGTAATTCTTGCTTCAAACTTTGCTCACAGTTTGTAATAGTAATGAAGAAATGTTCTCTTCCCTCAGAGACTGCCGACCCCCACTCAAAAGGAGATGATGAAATTAAAGAAATGGCCGAAGCTATCATGGACAAAGTTGTTGATCAACTTCTAAATGAAGCCGCCGAAGCAGTATTAAAAGAAGACTAGATGCTATTTAGAAAAAACATTTAAATTGTGATCTATGTAATATTTTGTACATTTGGATGTAATATACAAGTTTCTTTTCATTATTCAATTCTTTACGATGCATGAAACTCTACATACCTTTTTGAGCCTTCGGCGAAAAAACACCTTCCCTTCTTTTCATGCTTCGTGAAGAAAACATTCCCCGTTAAAATTATTCTGATGAAACATGTTCATGCTTCATGAAAATATTCTCCGAAGCTATACAATTTCGATACTGTTCTGATGAAGCTTGTCCATGCTTCGTAAAAACAGCCTCCGAAGCTATTTTCCGAAGATTATCATTGCATTCCCTCGTGACTTTGCACAATTTGCACTTTCTCAAATCATTCTTTCGAAGGTTAATACTGTGTACCCTTCTTTTGCCGCATGCAACATGATGTATGATGCTTATGCTATGCGAAATGATGTGATGATGTTATGTTATGCAAATGACGTCTGTTCCGAAGATACACACAAAATACATTCGTAAGCTCTGCATTCCCTTAGGAACGTCTTTGGAGCTTCTTCGTCTTTTACTTAGACGGTATAAGCTCTGCATTCCCTTAGGAACGTCTTTGGAGCTTCTTCGTCTTTTACTTAGACGGTATAAGCTCTGCATTCCCTTAGGAACGTCTTTGGAGCTTCTTCGTCTTTTACTTAGACGGTATCAGCGTTGACTTTTCGCTGTATGCTCTGCATTCCTTTAGGAACGACTTCTGAGCAGAAAACTTACACTGCGCTCCCTTTGGAACGGCTTTTTGTGACTTCATGAACTTACTCTGCGTTCCCTAGAACGACTTTCTGTTACTCCGAAGGATTTTTGATACTTCGAAGGTCCTCCGTGTCAATACAAAAAATTTCAGCAACTTAAGCCTGTAGAGAAAATAGATTTTCCTCGTGGGAAACAACGAAATTATTACATGGAAACTATCAATGTTTTTTGCTACAGAGAATAGAACTGAATGGAAAAGACTACTATCAAAGGTAGGATATGTGTCAATAAATGTGCTTCGACTCTGGCACAGTGCTGTTGACTGTGCGAGCTTCGGATTGTTCTCTGAAGTCTCTTTGATGTGGAGCATATCGACTCCCTTCTGGCTGCTGGCCTTGTTGCAGCGGAGGTGGAGGCGGGGGCTGTTGCCATGAAGCTTGAGGTTGACTTGCCGAAGCTACGGAAACTGCAGGATGGTTGCCCACATACTCCGGGATGTAAGGCTGATGGTACGAAGCAGTATGCATGACCTGCTTCGGCTGTCCCTGTTGCGCTGCAGCTTCTGCTAGCTCTTTTTGTTTCTGGATGGTAACATGGCACATCCTGGTAGTATGGCCCTTGTTCTCACCGCAGAATAAGCAAAATGTCCTCCTTGGTTGTTCTCCGAATCTCCCGCCGAAGCCCCTGGCGCCTCTTCCTCTTGGAGCTGGTGGCCGAAAGAAAGTTTGCTGCTGCCCCGAAGCCTGTGAGGAGCACTGCGACCTGTTCTGCTGACTCCCCTTGTCATCATTTTGAGTGTTGTGGATGGACCTGACATGCCTCGGATGGAAACGTCCCCCGAAGCCCCTGGTCATCTCAGAAAATCTGAAGGCCTCCTCCCTTCTTTGGCGAAAGTCGTTATCAGCCCGAATGTACTCGTCCATCTTTTGGAGTAGCTTCTCCAGAGTCTGAGGAGGCTTCCTAGCAAAGTATTGGGCTGCAGGTCCAGGACGAAGCCCCTTGATCATAGCTTCGATAACAATTTCATTGGGCACTGTTGGTGCCTGTGCCCTCAATCGCAAGAACCTTCTGACATATGCCTGAAGGTATTCTTCATGGTCCTGAGTGCACTGAAATAAAGCTTGTGCAGTGACCGGCTTCGTCTGAAATCCTTGAAAGCTGGTTAACAACATATCCTTCAGCTTCTGCCATGAGGTAATTGTCCCTGGTCGAAGGGAGGAATACCAGGTCTGAGCAACATTCCTAACGGCCATGACGAAAGACTTCGCCATGACTGCAGCATTGCCCCCATACGAAGACACTGTTGCTTCGTAACTCATCAGGAACTGCTTCGGGTCTGAGTGACCGTCGAACATGGGAAGCTGAGGTGGCTTATAGGATGGAGGCCAAGGTGTAGCCTGCAGCTCAGCGGACAAAGGAGAAGCATCATCGAAAACAAAATTTCCCTGATGGAAATTGTCATACCAGTCATCTTCGTTGACGAAGCCCTCCTGATGAAGGTCTTTCTGCTGAGGCCTTCTGTTTTGCTCATCATGGGTGAGGTGGCGGACTTCCTCAGAGGCTTCATCTATCTGCCGTTGCAACTCAGCTAGCCGGGCCATCTTCTCCTTCTTCCTTTGTACCTGTTGATGTAGGATCTCCATATCCCTGATTTCTTGGTCTAGCTCTTCCTCCTGAAGCGTCGGGCTGACAACCTTTCTCTTCTGGCTTCGGGCCTCCCGAAGAGAGACGGTCTCCTGGTTGTGGTCCAGCGGTTGCAGTGCTGAAGCCCCAGTCGCTGAAGCTTTCTTCGGCGCCATAGCTTCCGAAGGTGTTCAAAAAAGCTCGAAGTGGAAGTGAGTTCACCGGAGGTGGGCGCCAATGTTGGGGACTTGTTCTCAAATGCTAAGAGTTAAGAACAAGGCAACATAAAAAGTGTTAAATATTAAAGTCCTTCGTCCTTCGAGACACTATGCCCCTTTGAGAATAATGAATTTCGGACGAAGGTCATAAGAAACATACCTTCGTAAATATAACAAGTAATGACGAAGGGTTCATATAAAGCACGAAATATAATTTAGACATCACCATAGAATCATTTCTATTTTATTAACATGAGAAAATAGAAATGATTTCAAATTACAAATGTACCTTCGGTCCTGAGAAAAGGTAGAAAGTACAAGCGTGACGCAAAAGCGAATGCACAGTCAGCGTGAACAGTACGGGAGTACTGTTCATCTATTTATAGACGCGGGACGCAGCCCACATAAAATTACATCCATGTCCATTACATTTGTTAATGGCCTACGGAAATCAGTCAAGGCCCACGTAGTCTTTTCATCTTTAAGTCGGTTCCCCCCTCAGTTATTGCGCCGAAGCTTCCCTGCGCACAGCTTCGGCTGCGCTCGTCCTTCGTCTGGCTCAGGCTTCGTCCTGGCCGTGCTTCATAGCTCTGAGCCCGAAAAATACCTGTTCACATAATCCACTTGGAAAACATTGTCAAATCATGTTTTTGAGGACCTTCGGAGGACGAAGGCCCCCAACAGTAATTTAAACCAAGAATCAGAGAGCACCCCTATTTTTGTTAGGATACTTATTTAATGTAGTTCACTGGAAAAATATATCATACCCTGGTTTAGTATAAAATAAGAAGGATACCTTTTAAATTAATAAAATAAGGATAACTTAGAAAAACTCTACAAAAATAACCCTAAGGCAAAGACACCCCAAACCTTGGGATAACTAATGTTTGGTTATTATGCACAGAGGAAAAATACAAAATCTGTTGTTTGATATTTTTCAAATGACAAGTTAGTTATAAGCACCTTTTTGGCATTAAACTTTAGAAAATCACAATTAAATAATCACCAATTAACTTTCTATGGATTTTGGCACAGAGGTTTAGTATTACTGTTAGCACCCAACAAAAATGACCCTTAGGAAGAAACTCAACTCTAATGGTGAGGTGTAGTGTAAAGTGGCCCATTTTACACCACCCTTGTTATTTTTGTCTAAAGCATAGCCCTTATAGTTTAAGCCTTAAATTCCTAAAACCAGCTAGGATAGCCAATGGCAACCCACTGCAATTTTTACAGAATTTTTGGAAATTATTAACCCACGGTCATAGTTCAAACCTATACTAAAAACCATAAGTAGAAATTAAAGAAAGGAAAATAAATGCTGGTAATTAGTGTCAACCTAAAACCCTTATAACATTTCCCATTGAAATGTGTAAGAACAATGCAAATCCACTATATTATCCTCAACAAAGACCTAAACCTAGGGATGATAAGCATAAACCACTAAAGGCCCCGTATGACCCGGGAACCCTAAGTTTTTCCTTAACTTAGTTCTTTTTGCATAATGTTATTAATCCTGCATAATTATAACATGCATGTTCATTGCATTCTATAGATTGTAATCTTGCTGACGGAGAGTACGTCCTCGTGCCGGAGCAAGGAGCTGCTCAGGAGGTAGCCCCAGACCCAGCACCAGAGCCTGCACCAGAGGACCTGCCTGCCACTGCTTTGGAAGGCAAGCCCCGGTTTATGCATAACCTGTTATTTATGCTATTTTACTTCACTTAATGATTGTAGGATTGATTGTGCACTTAGGTGTAGGAATTGTTTGAAACCCTAGTTGCATGACCTCAGGAATCCTTTTGAGATGAATACTAGAATGACAGGTCGAGTAGTTGCTTTATTTAATTAGGATCTCGGTAGAAGACGAGTGATTTTTCTAGCACTCGCGCGAGATCAGGAAATTGATTGTACCCACTTTCACACTGTCATGATACTAGTTGGTGGACAACAATCCATGGGGATTGGTTGTCCACGAGATGGAAAATGGAATAAGGATTAACGTGCGGATACTCGTGTCAAGCGTTTGAACGTACTAAACACATACCGAGAAATATGGTAAATCGGTAAGCCTTGTACCTGAGTGAACCTGCCCGCAGATTGCCCTCCTCAAGCAACCTGAGACGAGGTCTCCCATTCCGGTTATGGTGGGTACAAGTGCGGTCACTGCACGACGGCCAGTCAGGGTCAGTGAGGCATTGTACGCCAAGGCGGTGAGCCCCTTTCTGTTGCCAGGGAATCGATGGGGACGGTTGATATGTGTGGGGACAGAGTGCCCCTGCATGTCGTGTGTTTAGGTTTACCTTGCAAGGATAAAAACTCGATTCGAATCGTCTGCTTCTCGCAGCTAATGAGACTGCTTGATCCATTGTACTGCATTGAGTAACAAGTGGAACTGTGATGAGATGGTACAAGATGTTGATTGCTAAAAATGCTTGCTACTATGTATGAGTAGATAGTACACTTTTAGCCTTAAGAGAGTCACACTTAATTTTGACAAAGTTAAAATCTTGATTTAGAAAACTCAGCTAGTGCTTTTGGCAACCAAACCCCACAGCCAAACAGCTGCATGTCTAGAGGTAGAGGAGTAGACTCCTCACACCGGGTAAGTCTAGCTGAGTATTAGTATACTCAGCCTTGCTTGTGGCATAATTTTTACAGGTTCTCTGGAGGAAATGGTTGCTGGAGTGACTTGGCCGTCCACCTTACCACCGGGTTGGACTGTCGAGTGGGACCCTGCCTCGGCTGAGGAGGAGCATGAGGAGTGATGGGACAGGCTTCCCCATCTCTCTATTTATTTACCGCTAGTTTATTTCCGCTGCACTCCGAAACAATGATGGTCACTTTTGCAGAAACTCTGATGATGATGATGATGATGTAATAATTTAATACTCTGACATGTATGGGTTTATGCTTTATTGTATTTGCTCTGTGACTCACCATCGAGTGAGATTGTGGTACTTGATCCTATCAGTGGCCGTGTCGGACTAGATCCGAGGGATTGACGGATTATTCCCATTTAAGTGTGGTCTAGCCTCTAAGGCAGGGCTTAGGCACTTAAGTTGGAATAACTCGGGCAGTTCCGCCACAGGTACATTATGAGCTACCAAGTCACCGTTGCATCATCCGGAGGGGACAAAACCACCATGTCCAAGTCTTTCATCATCGCACTCGAAGGCCCGGCATTAACTTGGTACACCAGGCTACCGCCACTCTCAATCGAGTCGTGGAAGGGTCTTTGTGACAAGTTCCTGCTCAATTTCCAAGGATACCGGCACGACACAGATGCATTGGCCGAGTTATCACTCTGCAAGCAGCAAGAGAAGGAAACCCTTCATGAATACTACAGAAAATTCCTCACGCTTAAATCGCAACTGCCATCAGTTGACGATCACATAGCGATCCATTATGCCATCAATGGTCTTTGGGCTGGCGTCTTGTATAGTCATTGTACTAGGGACCCACCCAAGCATCTACAAGAACTCTACCAATTGTTTGAGAAGTATGCTAAGTCCGAAGAGCTCCATCAGTGCAAGGTCAAATCCCAGAGGAAGCCCAAGGACCCTCTGCAGTCCAGCAAAACTTGGGTCAGGCCAGCGCAGTCAGACTCCGGCAGGGACAGTCGCAACCAGCCACATGTGCACACCATAGCCAATCAGCATCCCACTGGAGAGACCGCTTGCCGCCAGGAATACCCTTCTCAGGGCCGTAGCAACAACACAAGAGGAAGGGGCAGAGGACGGGCCCAGCAGCCGCGAAGATTCTACTGCTTGTTTCATGGCGAGGACTGCGCGCACCCCACAAGGGATTGTCCGGAGACCAAGGCCACCAAGGACAAAATGTCTAGAGCCCAACCAGCTGACAACCAGCGAGTCATTGCTCACACCTACCACCCCAACAATACCACCAACAACCTTACCACAACGAGCAAATCCAACATCAACCCAATCATGCATACCATCACCATCAAGAGGTGTAGGTTCTCCCCCCACCACCACCTCGCCACCCAAATCCTCCACATCACAACCCCCCACCGCCTGCACCCAATCAAGAAGACCTTGCCGAGCCACCTTATCGTGGAGTCATCCACATGATCACTAGGGGATCCAGTGTGGATTTTGACACCAAGCGACAGAAAAGGACCACTATCGTAGTGTTAACCACATCGCTCTCACCGGCCCAGTGGTGCAAACGAAGTCGTCCCATGTACCGCTCACTTTTAACGCCAGAGATGTTGACTTGCGTAGTGCACCACATGCAAACGCCATGGTAATCAACTGGGATTTGCACAAAGTGTTAGTCGACAACGGTAGTCAGGCTGACATCATCTTCCTACACACCTTTGATTGCATGGGAATCAGCCACAAAATCTTCAAGCCTGCAGACAATCCCTTGTACGGATTCGGCGGCAAAGGCACATTCCCTATTGGCAAGATAGAGCTACCCTTGTCATTCGGTGTGGCGCCCAATGCGTGGAGTCAGCAAGTCACATTCAACATAGTCGACATGGTCTAACCGTACAACGCCATAATGGGGCGTGGTTCAATCAACAAGTTTGAGGCGACCATTCATGGGCTCTATCTTTGCATGAAAATCCTAGGCCCACAGGACATAATCACAGTCTATGGAGACTAGCAGACAACGCCGAACATTGAGAGAGACTTTGTCCTAGGGCAGCGTAATGTTCACTGCCTCACAACAGAATGCAAAGGCACCGACAGCAAGTGTCCAGCCAAAGTAAAAAAGGTCAACGGCTAGCTACAGAGCAACAACGGAACGAAGGTGGTACCCCTCAATCCTGCAACTCCGAAACAAACAGCCATCATCAGCGAAGACCTGACTTCGCGAGATGAGGAAAAGCTTCTTTCCTGCCTCAGCCACAATAAGGATGTCTTTGCCTGGTCTTCCCTCGATCTAGTGGGGGTTAGCCACACCATTATCGAACATAGTCTCAGCATCGACCCCTCGGTGCGCCCAAAAAAGCAGTGGCTACATAAAATGTCTGACGAAAAAACAGAGGCAGCCAAGGCCAAAGTGCATCATCTGTTGGAGGACAGATTCATCGAACCAATCGCCTACCCGACATGGCTCGCCAACATCGTAATGGTGCAGAAGAAGAGTGGCAAATGGCACATGTGCATTGACTTCACAAGCCTCAACAAAGCATGCCCCAAGGACAACTTCCCTCTACCAACCAAATTCAGGTGTTACTCTTCTCTCTCTCTAGTTTCTCTCTCTCTCTCTTTCTCTTTTGGTTAAGGTTAGCTTAATTAGGGAGGATGTTATTTATTTTATTTTGTCTGAAACATTATGGTGCAGAAGAAGAGTGGCAAATGGCACATGTGCATTGACTTCACAAGCCTCAACAAAGCATGCCCCAAGGACAACTTCCCTCTACCAACCAAATTCAGGTGTTACTCTTCTCTCTCTCTAGTTTCTCTCTCTCTCTTTCTCTTTTGGTTAAGGTTAGCTTAATTAGGGAGGATTTTATTTATTTTATTTTGTCTGAAACATTATGAGTTATGAAATGTTGCATCATGTTGAGCTCCAAATATTATTTGAATTGTTGCACATGTTTGATTTGGTTTGAATTTGAAACTTAGTTTGAATTTGAATTGAAAACCCTAAATAAAATAAATAGAAAAGGCATTAGAAATTCCCTGAAAATAGAAAAAACCATTTCAGCCCAGTCGGCCTAGCCTCGCGCGCGCGCACGCGTGCCCTCGGTGTCTGAAAGGTGGGTCCCACCTGTCGGCGCCAACCCGCGCGCCCTCTTTCCCTCTCCCTTCCGCTGCCCAGTGGGCCAGTCCTATCGGCGCCTTTCCTTACGCCCGCGCGCCCGCTCTCTCTCTGTCCCGCGGAGCCCACCTGACAGCCCGTCCCCAACCTCCTGCCCACGTCCCTCGTCGTGGACGCATCCACGACCGCGCGTTCTCCAGCCACCTCCGCACGTCCTCGCCCCTTTTGAGCCCCACGCCATGCTCGCCCACTTCCTCCCGCTCACTTGCACCCTCATCCGAACCCTCTCGCCCCATCTCTCGCTCTACACACGCGACCAGGTAGCTCCACCGCCGCTCACCGAAGGCCACCGTCCGTTCTGCGACCGCCGTCGAGCCCACACCCCGTCTCTTGCCTCGGTGAATTCCGCCTCGCCGTCAGCTACTCGGGACGCTCTTTGGGTAGCCTTTTCCCTCCTTGGTTTGCCAGGTCCATGCTCACCGGAGCGTTTCTTGCGCAGCCGGAGCCCACCGCCGTCGACCCGAGGCTCCACCGCACCCCGCCGTCCCCTAAGTGCTCTGGAGTTCGCACTCAAGGTGAGCAACCTTCTCGTGCCCTTAATTTGTTCGTTACTATCCTCGTGCCCGCACAATTTCTCACCAGAGTTGATCCGCGCCGCCGTTAGCCCACCTCACCGTGTCCCGCACTTTCTGGTGCTCCTGCGCCGGCGTGGTACCCACGGTCGAGTTCACCAGTTTGCCCTGATCGCGCCTGAACCCTTCCCCAAGCCTATAGCACCCTGCGGTGGCTGGTCCCATCTTCTCCGGCGAGGTCACGCCGCGAGGTCGAGCGGCGCCACCACGCCAAGGACCCACCATCTGACCGTGCTGGCCGACAGATCTCGGACATCCATCCGAGATCTGGAAGTCTGGGTTTAAGTAGGTCAAATCTAATCCCGACCGCCCGATCTAGATCTGATTGTTCCCCATTCTCTCCCTCATCCACACCCTGCAGCTAGGGCCGGCCGGTCAGGCCACTTCGCCCCAGGCCACTAACACCCCTGGCCCGCTGGTCAGCCCGCGCGCGCGTTCGCACGCGCGCGTCCGCTCGGCCAGATATAATCTGGGCCGTTGCTCGCTGATCCCGTGGCCGAGAACATCCCGTACCCCTTCGCGTGTATTTTTGCTTGAGACCCTCGGGTTTTAGGAAATTAACCCGTCGTCCTGAGTTTTAGCGCGCAGACCCCTGGTTTCTTTTAAACAGCCCCCTGTGCTTTTAAATAATTACAGAATTAGACCTAATTTCATATTTCAAACTTCAAAACTTGTTTATTTCATATCTTTTTCATATGAACTCCAAATTTAGTGGTTCAAATTGCAAAATTCTCATAAGATTATTCTCTGTTCAAATAAATTATGTTCATCTATAGTTTGTACACTTTAATTTTGTACCTAGAATATAAGATTAATGTATATGTTGAATTATTCCTTTAATAAAATAAATAAAAAGGAAAACCATAGGGGTAAATGGATGTTTAATCTTGTGAGTTTAATAATGTGTAAGGTAAGAATTAATCTCTGGTTTAACCTTTAGGTCTCAATAAAATGAATAGTATTAAATTATGTAATCATGGACAACACTTAAGGAGTAATCAACTCCTAACTAAGATTAGTTCATTTTATAATTTGATCTCCTTTTTCTTTAATTAGTACTATACCTTTTGAGATGTGTTCCAATGTTTGTACATGTTTGGTGTGCTGTTCATTTGTACTTTTCAAATGTATTGAATGTATGATCGCTTTATTTAGACAACGAGCAGCCCGTGGTTCCTGAGTGTGCTGCCGAAGATCTTCCTGAGAAACAACCTGGTGAAGGCAAGTCTCCTCAGACCTATCATGACCTATTTTACTTTATAATTCACTGTCCCGCATTATATTATTGAAACTTAAGGATTGACTAGTCTGTATTTACCTTATCCTTGTTTACCTTTTTGGGTTAATCATGGTTAGCTTATGCTATTGCTTTAACTTAATCAATGAACACGATGTGATTATTTATGATACAATGATGTTATCTCGATGATGATATTGTGATACTTTAGGGGACTCAGGTTGTTTCCTGAGTACCTCTCCGTAAGGACTTGTTTGGGGAGTGACAACCTAGGATAACAGTGCAACCATGAGGGTGGAATGGGACACCCTTAGCTGATTAATTAGAGGAATCAGAGGAGTAGTTGGCTTTGCCGTAAGGGCCGTCAATGGGGTCCGGGCACAGTACTTGCTCTGCCGAGGCTAGTTGCAGAGGTTCTCGATTTGGTTTTGTTAGTCACCCTTCCTTTGGGGAGATGTATTATGTTTATCAAACTAGAGAAACCTAACGGGCGACTATGACCTCTGGGGAATCTTTGTAAAGGCTACATAGTGAGACCCTGCTAGGTCACCTTGGTAGTGATCAATGGGGAGGCTAGAACCCCGGGCAAAATGGGAATCACGACTTGTGGGTAAAGTGTGCGACCTCTGCAGAGTGTTAGAATCTGATATATCAGCCGTGCTCACGGTTATGAGCGGCCTTGGGATCCTCTTTGATTAGAAGAACTGTGGTTACTTTTATGATAATGGTTAGCAATGATGGTTATATTTTTGGTCTCTGGTATTTCCTCTTGGAGGGAGTGCCTCTGGGTAATAACTGGGTTTATTACTAAAATTTGGCTCTACTTATAGTAATAAAACTTGACTAACTAAAAGCAACTGCTTAACCTTAACTCCACATACAGCTAGTCCACTTTAGCCAAACGGGACATTTGTTGAGCACGTTGATGTGTACTCAACCTTGCTTTACAAACCACCCACCCCAGGTTTTCCCCACTATACTCAGTGCTCAGGAGGAGATGTTGGCAACATAGAGGACTTTGAGGAGTTTTAGGACTATGATGAGTTCTAGTTTATTTTAGTGGCAAACCCGCAGTCAGTTGCCTGTGTAGGCTTATCTTCTATGTTTCGTTTCTCCGCACTTCGATATTAAGGTTGAAGACTATGGCTTTGTATTAAACTCTGTGAATGTCTTGGACATCTTGATGTAAATAAAGTACCTTTCCGCTATTTACTTTGAGCATTGTGTGATGATGTCCAATTATGTAATCGCTGTGTACGTGAGTTCTGATCCTGGAATGTACATGGTTCGCATTCAGTTTGCCTTCCAAAACTGGGTGTGACATAAGTGGTATCAAAGCCCTTGTTGAAGGTAGGACCGATAACCCAGACAAGGATGGTCGCCCTAAGGACTATAGACCCCTACTCTTACCTTGACCTAAGTGTCATTTCAAAAGTTGGTCACCTAGACCAATTCTACGTTATCTACTTATCTCACAAAATTTTGTCTCACTTTTCTTTCTGTTTACTTTCTAGTCTTATAGTTCTACTCTCACTCTTGTGCTTACGACATCTTTTGTAGATGGCTCGTATTAGATGCACTGCATGTAACTCAGTGATCCCCTTTTTGCCTTCTTGCCTGGCAGAGCGTCCACTGCGTCGCACGGTGCCAGGTCAGTCCAGTCACCTGGAGAGACTACATCGTCGCCTGCACGAGGAGCAGGAGCGCCGATGCCAGGAGCAGGAGCAGGAGCAGGAGCAGCAGGACTCTTCCCCCTCGCCTGTGATGGAACCTCCCAAGGTATTAAGCCCACCTACAGTTGTCCTTGTCCTAAGGACCTTGGACAACCCTGTAGATGCACATAATCACTCGACAAGTTCGGTAACTGTATCCTCATCATTTCGCCCAAGAGCGCTTCACCCGTCACGCAGATATTACATCACATCGGAGGAAAAAATAAGTGAAAGCAAATTATAATAATTTAATTTACATTCATCAAATATATAAAGAGTATTATTATGCTGGCTTCGAAAACATGGGTTCAAAAACCCTGAGTACGGAGTGTACTTTCACAAGCCTTACCCGACAAAAGAAAAGACTCTCAAGGATATGTTGGCTTGAGGGAGTCAAGGTAACACTATTCAAGATTCAAAGACTCTGTTTGCAGAAATGCTTACTAACAGTGGATCCTTAAAAATCCAGTTTTATTGTCAAGTTAAGTCATTACCTGTAGCTAGAGTTATTTCTACCCTAGTTCAAGCACTTGGCCTACACTAGCCATCTTTTATCACCCTTTTACTTTTCTGGATTGCTACGTGTAGGGCAGTGACCAAGTCTTCATGTCCGAGAAATAACGGCGATCCAAATCTATTAATACCCAGCTAGGGACCTCCAATCACACGACATATGTAGCACTTAACCCTAGCATATGTTAACTCGCCATCGGGGTTCTCAAGACCAGACAGGGTTCATGCCAACTGAGAGCACAGATACAGCACCGTCCAGCCTCTTGCCACGGAGGGTACACGCTACTCTCGCCATCTCTCCACTCCCATTGCGTGTTGGCCTTTCTGGTATTGGTCTACCCGAGGCAAAGCTTACCCATGACGAGGCATGTGACCAGTTAAAAGGTCCTCAATCTGCAAGCCTACATCGACATGGTCCTTAATTGACTCAGACGGAGACACTACATCGAGACTTCCTTCTCGTGCAAGTCACCCATCCGATCTCGTCTTTATTATTTTAAATCCCAAAATTTGGTACCTAACAGAGGTACATCATGTCCGATGTTGAACCCATCATGACCATGATGGATCCACCATCAAGTTTTATTTTTGAAAACATCCCAATCCATCTGAAGCATCATCTTTTGTTAAAACCAAAACATTTTTGTTTTCTAAAGAAAGACTAAGCATCAGAAAACCTTTTAACAAAACAGGTAATCAAGGAACGGTAAACAGTTCCAAGGAAGGAAATGCAACAATTGGTTCAGCACCCAACTCCTATTACCTAATGCATCATTTAAGTGATAAAGAGTTTAAAATCACAAGGAAAGGTAAATGCACCGAGGCTTGCCTTGTGTTGTAGGGGATTCGGGATCTGTTCCACAGATATCAAAATAAAAACAATTCTCGGTAGGTGGAGTCTCAACTGGTGGTGCAGCTTCTTCTTCTTCAACAACTACTTCTTCCTCGTTTTCTATACATAACCATACATGTACATGAATGTTCATGTGATGCTATGAACATGCAGTTATAATAGTAATACATGAAGTTGTACCTTGAATACAACTTTCCTACATGGTACACCTAAGTTACTAGGGTCTTCTAGGTTAACACCCTAGTAGGGTTAGGTAGTTTTATTCTAAGAAACTAGGGTTTTGGGGTTTTGGGACCAAACAATGTCCAAACCATGCCAAACTTCACCTAAGGGCTCTAATTGTCAAATTAAGCTTACCCAAAAAGTTTTATAATTTTTGGAGTTATCAAATAATATCTAAAATTCCAAAAGTATAGGTTGAGATCTTCTTAAATATTAAATAATTCATGGCTAGGGCTACAAATCTTGGAACTATTTTTATTAAATACTAGAGGAATTTAGGAGTCTAGTAAAATTGGTCTCATGATTTTATCATTTTTCTAGAATTTTCTATAAATTCTTTAAGCCTGGTAGAAAAGTAAAAGAGAAAGAATGAATAGTAACAGGCTCAAACCGCCCGAGCCAGCCCTCTACAGGCGAAACGCGCCCGCGCGCGCACCCACGCTGGCGAAATTGCATAGAGGACCTCGACTATTCGAAAAATCGTTAAAGAATCCTTATGCACTATTCCCTTGTGTCTCTGACATGTGCACCAAGGCCCTCTATTCTTTCTCCTTCACATAACCGGGTCCCCGACCATGGACGGCGGAACAGTTGCTCTGGCAAGCTTGTACCGGCCGAAAAACGCAAAGGCTAGGCTTCTTACTTGGTCTACACCAAATTCTACTCCTAGCGACCCTAATCCATCAACTAAGTGCATGAATCCTGGTCGGAATCTCTCTGTCCACGACGACTGTGAAAACCAGAGACAAACCAACGTGTTCTAGGCGATTCAAGGTGGTCTAGTTCAATCAAATGGGTTTGTGAGCAACAGGAGACATGAGGGAGGCTAGAACATCACATAGAAGGGCATGAACTAACTCATAGATGTCTCACGGTTGCGTTCTGACCGATTTGGGGAAAATGGGAAATTGGGAGGCTCTGGTGGACGATCGGAGGCGAGAGCTGGTGCTTTGGATGCGTAATAACCTAGCGGAGCGCACTGGGGCAGCAATTTATAAACTCCATCGATGGTGGCGTACAATTTGAAGAAATTGTGCTGGCGGCTGGAGAGAGGGACTGAGTCACTGCGGCGTTCTACCGTGGCATTCACTGGCTGAGGAGCTACGACGGTCACTAGTGAACGATTACGGCTAGCAACGATGTGGTGAAAGGGTCACGGCGTGGCATGATTACGGCGAACCACGTACACCTCGACGACGGTCGCTCGGCCACGTCTCGGCGCAAGTGGATGGGACGACCGGACGGACATAGTGCTCCGACTTCATCCACTGCGAGATCTTTTCACCATGGGGTCGTTATCCGCGCTTAACTGGGCGTGAATCACAGCGCCGCGCGCGAATCCGAGCGCGAGGTCACCGGCGGCGAGATACACTGAACCCACGATCTTATTCAGGTTACTGTACCATCGCGAACACTCTTCAGTGCACCTGACAGAGAGAATTGCAGGGCTTTGTTCTCCAATTTCTATGTAGTAACTCACCAATCCATCTGTAGTAAAGTTGCTGACCTATAATCCATCTTTAATTTTGTTATAGTAACCATACCTAATCAATCACTAGATCCTACTCCAATTCGATCTCAAAGTCCTACCAAGGTCACTCGTAGCCATAATTCATTCATTAGTATTGGCTGACAGCTCATCTTCAGGCCAGTTTATCTCCAATTTTTATACAACATCAAGGCTTAGTAACTTCAACAAAGTTATACCCCTATCATAGCTCTACAAGTTTGCTATATTGACCTAGGGCAAAATCCCCATAATTAAAAAGATATAGGGCTCCAAAGTTGACTTCAATACACTGAATTTTCAGACTTAACCACATGGGGCTCAAGGGTACTTTTGCAAATGAGTCCAAATTCCTCCACATTACTTGAAAATTCTTCAATATGAAAGTTACTTGGTTTGTGGTGTTCCATCACTTTGTTATTTGCACTTTGGTCCAAAGTGCATAAATTTTGCATTTACCCCCCTAGGGTTCCAATTAGGGGTTTCTAGGGTTTGTCTTCACGGTTTGGGCACATTAGGGTTTTTGTGCCACAAATTTCACCAAATTTGATATCCTGTGAACATTTCTAATGGTTTTGAGATTTTGCTCATTTTGGGCTACTACTATCCACATACCCTAATCCTAGGGTTAAGTACCCTATCCTTGGGTTAAGCACACATCAAGTCACCACATTACAACTTGTTTGAAAATTTTACCTAGTGAATGCATTCTAGGTGTAACAAACACATGAAATGTCAATGCACATGATGTTATGCTCAAGTTTTAGTGCCAGTAAAACCAGAGGTGTTACATCCTTCCCCCCATAAAAGAATCTCATCCCGAGATTTAATGTCCTAGGTTAAGTAATGGAAAAGGAAACGCGTCACATCTTTATTTCCTTATTCATCTTACAGAGCAGGGGGTGGTATGGGGTTATTCCAACTTTACAATCAAATGTACATATCTTACAGGTTCCATGAAGCTAAAAACCTAGGAAAGTTCTTCTCCAAAATGTCTTAAGTCTCCCAGGTAGCTTCATCTTCAGTATGCTGGTTCCATTATACCTTATAGAATTTAAGAGTCCTTTTTTAGGTGACCCTGTCCTTCTGATCTAGAACTCGAATGGGATGTTCTGAATAAGTCAAATCTGGTTCCAGGGCAACATCCACTACATCGATGGTTCAATCAGGAATCCGAAGGCACTTCTTCAATTGAGATACATGGAACACATTATGTACTCTAGATAATGTTTCTGGCAGTTGAAGTCGGTATGCCACTGGTCCACATTGTTCAAGAATAAGAAACGGGCCAATATACCGGGGTGCCATTTTTCCTTTTACCCCGAAACGGTTCACACCCTTCATTGGTGATACTTTCAGGTACACATAATCTTTGACTTGAAAGAACAAGGGTCGGCGTCGTTTGTCTACATAACTTTTCTGCTGAGCTTGAGCTTCTTTCAAGTGGTGCCTTATCCGTTGAATCGTTGGTTCTGTTTCCATGACTAAGTCAGGCCTGAAATACCACCGTTCTCTAGGTTCTGACCAATTTAAGGGTGTCCGACACCGTCGTCCATACAGTGCTTTGAAGGGTGCCATTTTAATGTTTTCTTGATAGCTATTGTTATATGAGAATTCTGCCAATGGCAGACATTCATCCCATTTTTGCGGAAACTCCAGGACACATGCCTGCAACATGTCTTCAAGTATCTGATTTACCCTTTTAGTTTGTCCACTTGTTTGAGGATGATATGCCGAACTGTGGAGCAACTTAGTATCCAGAGACTTGTGGAGCTCTTCCCAAAATTTGGATACAAACTGTGGTCTGCGATCCGACACTATCGTTTTGGGAACTCCATGTAGACTAAGAATGCGGGCAATATAAAGTTCCACGTATGTGGCCATTGTATACTTTACTTTGACAGGAAGGAATTGTGCAATCTTTGTAAGTCGATCGATGATAACCCATATAGAGCCACAGCCTTTGGCTGTTTTGGGGAATCCCACAATGAAGTCCATACTAATATCTTCCCAAGTCCGGTACTTTTGGCTTCGACTGCTAGTGTAGTGCTGACAGCCCTGGTGTAGGTAAGGTCCAAGCACATCGCCATTTTCCGCTGAAGCCTGTCATTAAGTCCCCTCATGAAACAATTCCTTTTTTCAGATTTGTATTTAGTTGTTCAATGGTATACTGGGAGAGATGGTTGAATTTATTGAGATACTACAATACAGTATCTCCCCCTTGCTTTAACCAGATGAACTCTTCTTGTTTCATATGGAGCAATCCCTCTAGAACATAATGCTCTCGGAATGCTAGCTTGAATTCCTCCTAGGTGATCTGATGTCCAGCTGATTGAACTGCTACAAAATTTGCCCACCAAGTACTGGCAGACCCTCATAGTTGTTGTGCAGCAAACAAAGGCTTTTGTGTTTCCGTGCATCGAATCAACCCAAACTTCTGTTCCATAACTCTCACCCATTCATCGGCTTCTAAAGGCTCTTCTGCTTTGACGAAGAGCGAGGGTCAACTCTCTGAGAATTCAAAATAAGTAGTTTCCCGTGGTCCTTGAGGAGGAGCCCTTCCTCCCTGCGGTTGGAACTGGTTGGCCACCATCTCATGCAAGAAGCGTGTATTATCAGCGGTGGCAGTGACTAGGGCAGCGATAGCCTCGGCCAAAGTTGGTGGTAATCGTGGCAGGTTGGGAGTATCTTCCCCACCACGGGAAGTCCCCGCACCATCATGTGCATGAGTCCGTGATGGCATCTGAGGCAAAGAAACATTTGGAAAAAATATAACATGCCAGCATATACCATCATATTACATTACCAAAATGTAATAATTATACAGACTCCAGTGTACAACTTGTCTTCATTACTTATTTTACATAACTATAACATCTAAATTATACTATTCTAGTCTTCGTCATCCTTTGCTGCTTCATTTCCTGCTGCAGGAGACCGTTCGTCAGAAAGTTTCATGAAAGGAGGGGCCTAAAAAGGTCCAGCTCCCCATCAGGTCCTTCATTTGTTGTTCCCGAGGGTCCGGCTCACATTGCAGCAGCATCGGAAGGCACGTCCGGGTGCAGTCGAGCATACAATACATGTACTTCTTCATGTAAAGTATTACAGTACACTTGCAAGCTATCGAGAGCCGCACTAAGCTCTGCCACACGTGCTCGAGCTTTTGCTTCGTGGTCCCAAGCGATCGAACGCGAGTTGACGACCCAATCAATGACCGAATCTCGTTCTGAAATCTCATATTGCAAGCGGCTGACGTTAGCTGACAATTCAGCTATACACTGGCGGTCCTGCTCCCGTGCCCTATTTTTGTGGCTTAACTTTGATCGAAGTTGTTACACCCTGGCTTCCAGGTCTCCAATTGGGTCATTACTGCCACTACTACTTCCTTCGTGCCGGGGAGCTAGCCGATGTCGTGGCACGCCAAAAGGTCTAGTAGATTTGCGCGCTGTTTTCCTAATATGCGCCATATCTCCATAAGAGGGGAAGATTTATTAGTATATTCTTAACATGATGCATGCATATTCTAATAATTTGTGGAGTCAACCTTTGTTGCTCCCCAACTCCCTATATATTGCACTCTGTTACCCAACTGTACAAGATGAGGGATACCAGAAAATGATAAGGTAAGAATGAAAGAATATTTCTAGATAAGTGTTTGAAAATTCTTTTGAAGTACTTCGTAATGTCTGAAGAGATGGGCTTCGCTCCGATACCAGCTATGACCGAACCTCCCAAGGTATTAGGCCCACCTACAGTTGTCCTTGTCCTACAGACCTTGGGCAACCCTATAGATGCACATAATCACTCAACAAGTTTGGTAACTGTATCCTCATCATTTCGCCCAAGAGCGCTTCACCCGCCACGCAGATATTACATCACATCGGAGGAAAGAATAAGCGGAAGCAAATTACAATAACTTAATTTACATTCATCAAATACAGAGAGAGTATTATTATTACAATACTAGGGTACTAAGAGTGCATAAGTATTATTATTATAGACCAGGGAGGCAAAACCCCCTCCCGCACAAGAGTTTATTAAAGATGGGAGGCCAACATCCTCCCGCAACCATCTTCACTACTGGGATTCTTCCTTGGGTACCACCTTTGAACAAAAACAGCAAAAGTCTGTTGTTTCCTCGCATACAACAACATGGATTCGAAAACCCTAAGTATAGAGTGTACTTTCGCAAGTCTTACCCGACAAAAGAAAAGACTCTCAAGGATATGCTGGCTTGAGGGAGTCAAGGTAAGGCTATTCAAGATTCAAAGACTCTGTTTGCAGAAATGCTTACTAATAGTGGATCCTTTAAAATCCAGTTTTATTGCCAAGTTAAGTCATTACCTGTAGCTAGAGTTCTTTCTACCCTAGTTCAAGCACTTGGCCTACACTAGCTGTCTTTTATCACCCTTTTACTTTACAGGATTGCTACGTGTAGGGCAGTGACCAAGTCTTCATGTCCGAGAAGTAACGGCGATCCGAATCGATTAATACCCAGCTGGGGATCTCCAATCACACGACATATGTAGAACTTAACCCTTGCATATGTCAACTCGCCACCGGAGTTCTCAAGACCAGACCGGGTTCACGCCAACCGAGAGCACAGATACACCACCGTCCAACCTCTTGCCACGGAGGGTACACGCTACTCTCGACATCTCTCCACTCCCATTGCATGTTGGCCTTTCTGGTGTTGGTCTACCTGAGGCAAAGCTTGCTCATGACGAGGCATGTGACCAGTTAAAAGGTCCTCAATCAGCAAGCCTACATCAACACGGTCCTTAATCGACTCAGACGGAGACACTACACCGAGACTTCCTTCTCGTGCAAGTCACCTGTCCGGTCTCGTCTTTATCATTTCAAATCCCAAAATTTGGTACCTGACAGAGGTAGATCTTGTCTGACGTTGAACCCATCACGGCCATGATGGATCCACCATCAAGTTTTATTTTTGAAAACATCCCAATCCATCTGAAGCATCATCTTTTGTTAAAACCAAAACATTTTTGTTTTCTAAAGCAAGACTAAGCATCAGAAAACCTTTTAACAAAACAAGTAATCAAGGAAGGGTAAACAGTTCCAAGGAAGGAAATGCAACAATTGGTTCAGCACCAAACTCCTATCAACTAATGCATCATTTAAGTGATAAAGAGTTTAAAATAACAAGGAAAGGTAAATGCACTGGGGCTTGCCTTGTGTTGTAGGGGATTCGGGATCTGTTCCACAGATATCAAAATAAAAACAATTCCCAGCAGGTGGAGTCTCAGCTGGTGGTGCAGCTTCTTCTTCTTCAACAACTACTTCTTCCTTGTTTTCTATACATAACCATACATGCACATGAATGCTTATGTGATGCTATGAACATGTAGTTATAATTGTGATACATCAAGTTGTACCTTGAATACAACATTCCTTCATGATACACCTAAGTTACTAGGGTCTTCTTGGTTAACACCCAAGTAGGGTTAAGTAGTTTTATTCTAAGAAACTAGGGTTTTGCGGTTTTGGGACAAAACAATGTCCAAAACATGCCAAACTTCACCCAAGGGCTCTAATTATCAAATTAAGCTTACCCAAAAAGTTTTATAATTTTTGGAGTTATCAAATAATTTCTAAAATTCCAAAAGTCTAGGTTGAGATCTTCTTAAATATTAAATAATTCATGGTTGGGGCTAAAAATCTTAGAACTATTTTTATTAAATACTAGAGGAATTTAGGAGTCTAGTAAAATTGGTCTATGATTTTATCATTTTTCTAGAATTTTCTATAAATTCCTTAAGCCTGGCAGAAAAAGAAAAAAGAGAAAGAATGAATAATAACGAGCTCAAACCAGCCCGAGACGGCCCACGACAGGCAAAACGCGCCCGTGCGCGCCCGTGCTGGCGAAATTGCACAGAGGACCCCGACTATTTGAAAAACCGTTAAAGAATCCTTATGCACTATTCCCTTGTGTCTCTGACATGTGCACCAAGGCCCCTGTATTCTTTATCCTTTACAAAACCGGGTCCCCGACCATGGACGGCAGAACAGCTGCTCCGGCGAGCTTGTACTAGCCGGAAAACACAAAGGCTAGGCTTCTTACTTGGTTGACACTAAATTCTACTCCTAGAGATCCTAATCCCTCAACTAATTGCACGAATCCGGGTCGGAATCTCTCTGTCCACGACGATAACGAAAACCGGAGGCAAACCAACGTGTTCTAGGCGATTCAAGGCGGTCTAGTTCAATCGAACGGGTCTATGAGCAACAGGGGACACGAGGGAGGCTAGAACATCACATAGAAAGGCATGAACTAACCCGTAGACGTCTGGCCACGGCTAGATGTCTCACAGCGGCGTTCTGACCGATTTGGGGAAAATGGGAAATTGGGAGGCTTTCGTGGATGATCGGAGGTGAGAGCTGGTGCTTTGGATGCGTAATAACCTAGCGGAGCGCACTGGGGCAGCAATTTATAGACTCCATCGGCGGTGGCGTCCAATTTGAAGAAAGTGTGCTGGCGGCCGAAGAGAGGGACTGAGTCATTGCGGCGTTCTACCATGGCATTCACTGGCTGAGGAGCTACGACGGTCATCAGTGAACGATTACGGCTAGCAACGACATGGTGAAATGGTCACGGCGTGGCACGATTACAGCGAACGACGTACACCTCGATGACGGCCGCTCGGCCACGTCGCGGCACAAGTGGATGGGACGATAGGACGACCACAGTGCTCTGACTTCATCCACGGTGAGATCTTTTCACCATGGGATCATTATCCGTGCTTAACTGTGCGCGAATCACAGCGCCGGCGCGAATCTGAGCGTGAGGTCATCGGCGGCGAGATACACTGAACCCGCGATCTTATTCAGGTTACTGTACCATCGCGAACACTCTTCAGTGCGCCTGACAGAGAGAATTACAGGGCTTTGTTCTC
Organism: Zea luxurians; assembly: GCA_029449295.1. Classification (NCBI taxonomy): domain Eukaryota; kingdom Viridiplantae; phylum Streptophyta; class Magnoliopsida; order Poales; family Poaceae; genus Zea; species Zea luxurians. The sequence goes on along the minus strand of JAOPSE010000009.1, from coordinate 140,883,309 downwards.
CAATTTCTATGTAGTAACTTACCAATCCATCTGTAGTAAAGTTGTTGATCTATAATCCATCTTTAATTTTGTTATAGTAACCATACCTAATCAATCACTGGACCCTACTCCAATTCGATCTCAAAGTCCTGCCAAGGTCACTGGTAGCCATAATTCAGTCATTAGTATTGGCTGACAGCTCATCTTCGGGCTAGTTTATCTCCAATTTTTATACAACATCAAGGCTTAGTCACTTCAACAAAGTTATACCCCTATCATAGCTCTACAAGTTTGCTATATTGACTTAGGGCACTTCAATACACTGAATTTTCAGACTTAACCACATGGGGCTCAAGGGGTACTTTTGCAAATGAGTCCAAATTCCTCCACATTACTTGAAAGTCCTTCAATATGAAAGTTACTTGGTTTGTGGTGTTCCATCATTTTGTTATTTGCACTTTGGTCCAAAGTGCATAAATTTTGCATTTACCCCCCTAGGGTTCCAATTAGAGTTTTCTAGTGTTTGTCTTTAGGGTTTGGGCACATTAGGGTTTTTGTGCCACAAAAGTTCACCAAATTTGATATCATGTGAACATTTCTAATGGCTTTTGAGATTTTGCTCATTTTGGGCTACTACTGTTGGGGACTTGTTCTCAAATGCTATGAGTTAAGAACAAGGCAACACAAAAAATGTTAAACGTCAAAGTCCTTCGTCCTTCGAAGCATTATTTCCCTTGGGATATAATGATTTTCGGACGAAGGTTATGAAGGACAAACCTTCATCAACACAACATATCATAATGAAGAAGGAATCATATGTAATACAAGAGATATCATAAACAATTTTGTATAATTATCAACTCATTTCTATCCTATTATTATAGGAAAATGGAAATGATATCAAATTACAAGCGTACCTTCGGCTCGAAAGAAGGTAAAAGTACAAGCGTGATGTAAAAGTAAATGCCAAGTCAGCGTGAACAGTACGGGAGCACTGTTCACCTATTTATAGGCACGGGACGCAGCCCATGTAAAATTACATCCATGTCCTTTTCATTTGGTAGTAATTTTATAGTAATTCACCGAGGTCTAAATAGCCTTTTCATCTTTAAGTCGGTTTCATTTTCTGCTATCACGCCGAAGCTTTCCTGCTCACATCTTCGGCGCTGTATCAACCTTCGTATTCTTTGGGCTTCCCCCACTGTGATATCGATTCGAGTCCGAAGATACCTGTTCGCACATTATACTCCCGAAACATTGTTTAAATCATATTTTTGAGGACCTTTGGAAGCCGAAGGCCCCCAACAGTAGCCCCTCGCGATATTAATTTGTTAGAATGATAAATTTAGATTGCGACATGGACGAAGGCCTTAAGCCGAAGGTCCGAAAAAACATTTTCCCTTTGCTAGAATAGCAACATTCACTGACAAGCGGGGTCTTCCAATTTTTAATACACTGGGCGTATAAATAAGAGCATACCGCAAGCTCATTTGGTACGCTTTCTTGCCATCTGCTCTTGCTTACTCAATTTTTAGCTCTTGCGCACCAACACTTGCTTGGCTTTTTAAGTTTTTAAGCTTCAGCTTTGAAAGCAGTTTTTTAGCATTTCCGAAGATGTCTGAAGATAAAAGAGCTGCTGTCGAGATGAAGTTGAGTCTCTCTGAAGAGAAAAACCTGGGGTTTCTTGAAGCAATGTCGAATACAAATACAGAAAAGATCACCAAAGAGATTTTAGAAGGTTTATCTAAAGATACTGATGACAGCGACAGTTATGATGCATATAGCGGTGGTGAAGACTCCGAAGATCGCCCTTGGCGGCCAAGCCATGCAGTTTTCGGCAAATCAAGTATCAAAGAAAATCATCTTGTCAACATGAGGGGAAGATATTTTCGGGACTTGTCCATTGTGAGGGCCGACGAAGGAGAGAAGACTTGTCCGACTCCTGAGGAAAATGAAGTCGTAGTGTTCCGAAGCTTTTTGGAAGCTGGACTACGATTTCCCCTGAGCAGCTTTGTCGTGGAAGTACTGAAAATATTTGAAATCTATCTTCACCAACTTACCCCCGAAGCAATCATAAGGATGAATATCTTCGTGTGGGCCGTGAGAAGCCAAGGTCTGGAACCTGATGCGAAAAGTTTCTGCAACATACACGAATTGTTATACGAGACAAAACCCTGGGGTAAGGAGCAGTATCACAATAATTTCGGCTGCTACAGTTTCGTCTCTCGGTCCGGGTCAAGCTGTCCCGTGCCAACCTTTCGGAAGAGATGGCCCGGCGACTGGATGACAGAATGGTTTTATGTGAAGAATGACCTGAAAACACGGGAAGATATTAAAGGTATAATTATGCGCCCTATTTGGCAACGCTTCGGCCTGCGGAAGCCGAAGGTTGAAATGAACGAAGCTGCCGAAGAATGCCAGAGAGCCTTCGGAGTTATTTGCTCTTTTATTGGAACGAGAGATTTGGTTCAAGAGCATATTGCCTTCAGGGTGTGGCCGCTCGCGGAAAAATGGGAAATGCCGCGAGAGACCATAAAGAAGGCTGACGAAGGTGGACTTATTAGGCTGAAGTATACTTTCAAGTTTGGAGATAAATTTGTTGAGCCAGATGATGACTGGCTAAAAAGCATTGAAAATTTAAGTGATGAACTACTCGGGGTTTATTCAAAGGCCGAAGATACTGCATTGTCAGCAGCCTTCGGAGGCCGGAAAAAGAAAAGACTGAACCGAGTGTTTGACGCAATTGGGTTCGTGTACCCCGACTACCACTATCCAGCGCGGGGTCAAAAAAGAAAAAATGCAGCTTCTGCACAAGAAACTTCTTCAGCTGCTCCTAGTGAGCCAGCGCCGAAGAGACAAAGGGTAAAGGTTCTCACACACCGACCACACTACATTGAACCAGCTACAGTACCCGAATTCGCCGGCGAAACCTCTTCGGCCACCGAAATTAAAGAACCAACTTCAGTGCCGAAGATTGAAGAAAAAACTGAAGAACCTTCAGCAAAGAAAGCAGAAAAACCGAGAACTGAAGGAACGAAAATATTGGAAATTTTAAGTCCTTCAGCCAGTGTTGAGACAATAAAAAACCAAAAGGGCCCAGCGGTGACCCCAAAAAGAAAAAAGAATGGTCAACGTGCTAGATGTTCTGGAGACAATTAAGTCCTCAAGCACGACTCCAAAGAAGACTGTTGAAACTTCCGAAGCGTAAACTGAAATCTTTGATACTAAAGCTCTAAAACAACAAACTGAAACTGAAGCTGGGCCTTCAGAGCCCACGAAGGTGAAACCCTTGGAAACCGAGGAAGAAAAAATTACGGAGCCAATTCTTGTTGAGGAAATCAGTGCTGTTGCCCCCGAAGCATCCCCCAAAGTCCTTGATTATATTGTTCGACATGCTTCGGGGAAAAAGTGTAATACTCAAAGTTGTATACAAAGAGTAATAGAGAGAGCTCCTCATTTTGTGTGCCTTATTTGCATCATAAAAAGAGCACCTATGTAATTGAGAGTGACTAAATAAAACAATGATTCTAAAATAAAAGAAAGTGCATTTGTTGGAGTTTTTATGTTTGTGCATTAAATAAAAATAATAATAATATAAAAATGACTAGAAATTGGATTAAGCCCTACATTGAAAACTAGGGTTTAAAAGTAAGAAGAGAAATGATATGAAAATAAAAATAATATGAATATATTTCTAGAATTTGTACTTTTCATTTCATAATATGATTTGATAACAAATTTGTACGAGGTTTGAAACTAAATTTGAATTCAAACTAAAAACCTTAGAAATGAAGAAAATAGAAAGAAAAATAAAAAGAAAAAGAATAAAAGCTTACCTGGGCCGACTGCTTCATTTCGGCCCACTCAGAAGAACCCCCACGCGGCCCAAAACTCTCCCACCGTGCGGCTCCAGCTTTCCTTTGAATGATAGGGCGGCCCCACCTCTCAGGGAGTCACGGTGGCGCACTCACGCACGGATCATTCCCTCGCACGCGCGCCGTTCCACTGACACCTAGGGCCCCTGCACCAGTCCGTTGCCCCTTCTGTTTCTCTTACATGTGGGCCCTGTTGGTCAGTACCCTTGTTACTGTCGTTACTACGGACCGAGTCTTGCGGCGGGGGATCTCCATGGATCTCGCATGGTCGGTGTACTTGGCCCAGCCGTGGACTCCGCGTCGTGGGTGTACAAGTATCTCCCATGCACCCGTCTTCCCATCTCTTCCACCTCCACTGCTTGGCACCCCGACCACAATTCACCACTGTCGCCGCCAGGGTAGTCTTGCGCCGCCGCACGCAGGCTTCTGGTCACCGTCGACTGGCGCACCGAGGTGGTGACCTTGGGTTTCCTGGGACTTGCAGTCGGGTGGTCGTGTCCGCATTGGGTGGATTTCGCCGTCGCCATTGGCTAAATTGGCCGCTGCTGTGTCATCCCCCCCGTTGAGCCGCCTGGACGCGTGGGCAGAGTCGTCGCCGCATCAAACCAAGGTAAAAAGCCCACCATCGGATTCACCTTGACCTCCTCTATGTGTAGCGCCAGGGAATCGAGAACTTAGCGTCTGGGCGAGTAGTTGGGGAGCTCCAGCCATGGCACTCCGCCGCGGTGAGCACGCAGTCGGGATTGGGAGTGTCCAGGGAAGGAGAACGGTTCCTGGCCGTCGATCTAACACCGGACGGTGGAGTTTAGAAGATGGCATACCCCCCTCCACGCGTGTAACTCTGGGCCGTAGATTTGAGGGTAGACGGCTGGGATTAGAAATTGCTTATTCCTTCGCGATATTGAATCCGGCCCGTCCATCTGAAATCGGGCGGATCCGGAGAGTTTGGGTCTTGCGCTAACATCGACCGTCGGATTATAATCTAGCGGTCCACATCTGGTACGGATTCGGGTAATGAATGATCTTATCCGAGCCCTTGAATTTGGATCCAATGGCTCACGATGGCCGATACCCCTTCGGCCTGTAAGTTTTGCATATGAGTCCTCAGGGTCCTAAACAATTAACCCGCCGTCCGTGTCAGGGGCGCCCTGTGTCATGGAATCTTTCACACCGAGACCCCTGCATTTCTTGTTAATACACGCCTAGTCCAGAGATGATTAAAAATAGAGAAATAATATTAGAAATTCATTTTTTTATACAAAAACAATTGCTAGAACTTGGAAAATTCATATCTAATTCATTTTTAGTCCAAATTGGGCCATTCCAATTTCTAAGATTTTGTAATAATGTTCTTTATCATTTAGTATCACTGTTTTGTCATGAACTCTGTTAGAAAATTTATTTAACATTTAATCCTATTTTAATCACATTAAATCTTAGGAAATTCATAAGTTGAAATCTATAACTCCAAATTCAGTGATTCCAGTTCCTATGGTTTCATTTAATGTGTAGATTTTTACTGTATATTTTATTTACATATTTGGTGTGATGTTGATTTTGGCTATACTATGTATGTATTGTGTTGATGCGAATAGACGAGCAAGCCACTGTGGAAACTGAGGTTCAACAAGTAGAGATAGCTGAGCAGGAGCTCATTGAAGGCAAGTTGTGCCCTTGATCCACTTTTGTTACCCAATAATATTCTTTATTATCACTACTCAATGCATAGGTTTAATTTTGATGGGACCCAATAGGACACCCTAGTTTGTTTATCCTGTTTACCTTGTTTACCCCTGAATCAATTGGGTAGTTATGCTATTGCTTTATATGGTTTTCGGGTTAATATTTCATTACATCCATGTTCCAATTATTCTGTTATGTTATTTATGTTCATGATAAGATCATTATGTTAATTGGAACATGGAGCGACCACCCGGGAAAACAGTGCTACCACAAGGGTTTAATGGGACGCCCTTGGCTGATTAACTAGGAAAGCTGGTGGAGGTCTTCCTTACCCGAAAGGGGCAAGGGCAGTAAGGGAGTGGTCAGTGTAGGGAGGTCCTTGGGTTGACTTTGCTGCAATGGCGATCAGGCAAGAACCCTGCACTGGAGCTTCCTATAAACTGTAGCGGGATTTCTGAAGCTAGTGGAACTTTGTAAAGGCCTCGTAGTGTTACCCTGCGTCGCTTCCTTGGTAGAGGTGTATGGGATTCATGACCCCTTGGCAGATGGGTAACACGGCTTGTGGGTAAAGATGCGCAACCTCTGCAGAGTGTAAAACTAGTATACTAGCCGTGCTCACGGTCAAGAGCGGCTCGGACCCTCACATGATTAATTTATGGAACCTAAATTCAATTTGTCATATGCATTTGCATGGGATTATTTATTAATTTTGCTCTATTATTTATTATGGTTTGGTATTTACTTACATCTAGTAATTGCTAATAAAATTTGAGCAACTTATTAAAAGCAATGCTCAGCTTTAACCCCTACTGTTGATTAGCCTTACACATTACATGAACTCCCACTTTTGGTGAGTTTATGTCACATTATTCCCCACAACTTGCTGAGCGATGAACATGTGTGAGCTCACTCTTGCTGTCTCACACCCCCCCACAGGAGAAGAACAGGTGGTCGAAGAGGAGCCGCCTAACACTGAGGAATTCGACTTGATCTAGGTGGCGTTTCTCAGCCGACATTGGCGCCGACGATCCTTAGTTCGTTTTATATTTATCTTTATTTTGTAATAAGACTTCCGCTATGTAATAAGTACTCTGATGTTTTATGACATTTATCTCTATACACTCTGTTATTATATATGTTGTCTTCTTGGCGCATGTATGAGATGCACCCGGCTTTGTCCCTTAAAACCAGGTGTTACAGAAGTGGTATCAGAGGAAAATGTTGACTGTAGGACGAAACCTAGATAGAAATGGACAAAACCCTTACCTACTTATCTTATTCTGATTCATTCTATACTTACCTTACTCTGATTCTTTCTACACTCATCTTGATCCTGTCTTACCTTCTACTATTCTACTCTGATCATTCTTACCTTTCCTACTCTTAGACAAGATGGATTTCACACCTTGGAATCCCTACCCATATGACAATTTTAAGAGATAGGAAGCCTAAGACAAAAGTAAAATTTATTTTCTCTATCAAAAATATTGGTTGATTGTTCTGATGATCAATGCCTGATTTGCTTCTTTGATTGATTGAAATATTACATGGACATCTTAGCATGTGCCAGCATAACGTAATAAATTAGCTATGGTAGGTAAAACATTAAACTGCTTAGCTAATAAATCCCCCAAAGTAACATGATTGTAATTACTGCCTTGTCTACTGCTCTTTCTTACCATATGTATCTAACTCAGATGGTCAATACCAGGAGGGGTGGTGGAATTGATTTGCCTCCTAACCGACACACTCGGAGGATATATAGACAACCTCAGCCACAGCCTGTAGAGATGAATCCTCCTAATCCTCCACCAGGCGGAGTTGACCCACTGGTTGCTGCTCAGATGGCGGTGATGCAGGAAATGGCGGACACTATGGCTGATATGCGTGCCCAGATGCAGCAAGAACGCCAAGAGATGCGTCAGGAAAGAGAAGACATACGCCAGGAGTTGCGCCAGGAGAGAGATGAGATACGCCAAGAAAGGAGGGCGCAACAACAGCAGCTGCAACAGCAACTTCAACAACAGCAACAGCAGCAACAAGTACCACTGCCTCCGCCACCACCACCAGTTCCACCTCGTGATAAGCACCGGGAATTTATGAGTCATAAGCCACCGACCTTCGCCAGCTCGCCAGATCCACTTGATGTAGACGATTGGTTGAAGTCAATTGAGAAGATGCTGAATATTGCACAATGCACTGACCGGGAGAAGGTTTTATATGCTTCTGGACGTCTGACGGGTCCTGCTGCTGACTGGTGGGATTCTTATACTGCTGCCCATGATGCTGCTGATACTATTACCTAGGCAGAGTTCAGTACGCAGTTCAGGAACTACCATATTCCAGCTGGGATGATAAAGATCAAGAAGAAGGAGTTTCTGGCATTGAAGCAAGGCAACATGTCGGTCAGCGAGTACAGAGACAAATTTATTCAGCTGTCGAGATATGCTCCGGAGGAAGTTGCTGAGGATGAAAGGAAGCAGGAGCACTTTATTGAAGGACTTAATGGACCCTTGCAGTATGCACTGGTTGCACACACCTTTCCATCATTTCAGAGGCTACTGGATAAGGCTCTTGCTATTGAACACAAGCGTGTTCAACTAGGTGATTTGAAGAGGAAGGCTATCTCACAGGGACAGGGTAGCAGCAGTGTTCGTCCTCGCTACAGTTCACCACAGGGTACACCGACTCGACCGGGAGGACCACGGCCAGTTCAGCAATCACCACTGAGGACTCCACCTCCTCGACAGGCTACTCCCACTGGCACCCCGACGAAGTTTTCAGGACAGAGTTCAGGCACTACTTGTTTGAAGTGTGGGAAGACTGGACATTATGCAAATGTTTGCCCACAGAGGATTGCTACTACTCGAGCTCAGAACAAGCAACAGACTCCTGGCAAGGGATATTCTATAGCCAGGGTTAATCAAGTCAGCGTTGATGATACTCCTGATGGTGGTGACCTCGTAATTGGTATGTTTTATGTTAATACAATTCCTGCAACCATATTATTTGATTCTGGTGCTACACATTCATCCATGTCTGCTAGATATGCCAACACAAATGAAATACCACTTCTAAATATGAGAAAACCCATGATAGTAATTACACCTAAAGGGCCTGTTGAGGCGAATCAAATGACACGTAGATTGACATTAACCATTATGGGTAAAGAATTTGGAGCTACTGCTATAATATTAGAGTCAAGCAGTATAGATCTGATCCTTGGTATGTCATGGCTAAGAAAGGCAAAGGCCGTTATAGCATGTGGTAGAGGTACCGTAGAACTCACTACCACTAAAGGAGAAAGATTTCAAGTTAATATTGCAGTAACCTCCTCATCCATGCGTGCAATGTTCTTTATGCCTGAGGAGTTTGTTGGTGACAACATCCGGGTGGTTAGAGATTTTCCGGATGTCTTTCCGGAGGAGTTACCAGGGATGCCACCTGATAGAGAAGTTGAGTTTGTTATTGATCTCCTACCTGGAACCGCCCCTATTTCTAAACGGCCATATAGGATGTCCGTAGAGGAGTTGAAGGAACTGAAGAAGCAGTTGATGGAGTTACAAGAGGCTGGTTACATTCGTCCGAGTTCCTCACCTTGGGGAGCACCGGTCTTGTTTGTACAGAAGAAGGATGGATCACAACGGATGTGTGTGGATTATAGATCTCTTAATGATGTTACGGTGAAGAACAAGTATCCGTTGCCCCGTATTAAGGATTTATTTGATCAGATGAGGGGTGCTAGAGTATTCTCGAAGATTGATCTCCGATCGGGATACCATCAGATGAGGATTAGACCATCGGATATTCCTAAGATAGCATTCTCGACTCGATATGGATTATATGAGTTTACTGTTATGTCATTTGGATTAACCAATGCACCAGCTTATTTCATGAATTTGATGAACAAAGTGTTTATGGAGTATTTGGACAGATTCATCGTGGTGTTTATCGACGATATTCTTATCTATTCTAAGAATGAAAGGGATCATGAACAACATCTAAGGTTGGTGCTACAAAAGCTGCGAGATAATCAACTTTACGCTAAGTTCAGCAAGTGCGAGTTTTGGATTGACAAGGTGCCATTCCTTGGTCATATTATTTCTAATGGAGGAATAGCAGTGGATCCTGCTAAAGTGAAGGAGATAATGGAGTGGAGAGTGCCCACTACAGTTACTGAGATTCGGAGTTTCTTGGGACTCGCAGGATATTATCGGAGATTTATTGAAGGGTTCTCTAAGATTGCCAAGCCTATGACCTCGCTTTTGGAGAAAGGAAGAGAATTTAAGTGGGATGAGAAGTGCCAAGAAAACTTTGATCAATTGAAGGAGAGATTGATGTCACCTCCAGTATTGATTATGCCAGATCTGCAGAAGGGATTTGATATTTATTGTGATGCATGTGGCCAAGGACTTAGATGTGTGCTCATGCAAGAAGGACATGTGATTGCCTATGCATCTCGTCAGTTGCGGAAGCATGAACTGAACTACCCCACTCATGACTTAGAACTGGCTGCCGTTATGCATGCACTTAAGATTTGGAGACACTACATTATGGGAACTAAGTGCCAAGTATACACGGACCATAAGAGCTTGAAGTACATATTCACTCAAAAGGATCTCAACCTTAGGCAACGCCGTTGGTTGGAGCTCATTAAGGATTATGATTTGGAGATTCACTATCACCCAGGCAAGGCGAATTTGGTTGCAGATGCCTTGAGTCGGAAGGAACATGTTCACTCCGCTTTCGTTGTCCAGCTACCTGATGAATTAGCAAAAGATTTTGAGAGACTCAACCTGGGAATTGTTACACATATGGAAGGAATTACTATTGAATTGGAACCTACCTTGGAGCAAGAAATTCATAAAGGTCAGGTTGGTGATGCTAAAATCCAGGAGATCAAGGATCTGATAACAGAGGGTAGAGGCCCGGAGTTCAAGGAGGATGAGCAAGGCACGATATGGTTCAAGAATCGGATCTGTGTTCCCGATATTGATAGTCTTCGGGAAACCATATTGAAGGAGGCACATGATTCAGTTTATTCTATCCATCCCGGAAGTACTAAGATGTATCAGGATTTGAAGCAAAAGTATTGGTGGTATGGACTAAAGAGAGATGTGGCTGCACATGTGGCTATGTGCGATGTATGCCAAAGAGTTAAGGCTGAACACCAGAGGCCAGCCGGACTATTGCACCCACTGAAGATACCTGAGTGGAAATGGGAAGAGATTGGCATGGACATCATTGTTGGATTACCCCGCACGTCTGCTGGATATGATTCTATATGGGTGATTGTGGACAGGCTAACTAAGGTAGCCCACTTTATTCCGGTGAAGACCACTTATTCAGGAGCCAAGTTGGCAGAATTGTACATGGCACGGATTGTCTGCCTACATGGTGTGCCAAGGAAGATCGTGTCTGATCGAGGATCACAGTTTACCTCTCGATACTGGAAGAAGTTGCACGAGTCATTGGATACGAGATTGAATTTTAGTTCGGCTTACCATCCACTGACTGATGGGCAGACTGAGAGGACCAACCAAGTGCTAGAGGATATGTTAAGAGCTTGTGCTCTTAAACATGGTGGAAGTTGGGATAAGAGTTTGCCTTATGCGGAGTTTTCTTACAATAATAGCTATCAGGCCAGTTTGAAGATGTCACCGTTTGAGGCTTTGTATGGCAGAAAGTGCAGGACTCCCTTGTATTGGAATCAAACTGGTGAAAGGCAGTTGTTTGGGCCTGAGATTATACAAGAAGCAGAGGAACAAGTTCAGCAAGTAAGGGAGAATTTGAGAACTGCACAATCCAGGCAGAAAAGCTATGCTGACACCCGGAGAAGACTACTTGAGTTTAAGGAGGGTGATTATGTCTATTTGAAGGTGTCACCACTCCGGGGTATGAGGAGATTCAAGGTCAAAGGAAAATTGTCCCCTCGCTTTATTGGACCCTTCTTAATCTTAAAGCGAGTGGGAGAAGTTGCATACCAATTGGAGTTACCGGATCATCTTGCGGATGTTCATGATGTCTTTCATGTATCTCAGCTGAAGAAATGTCTCAGGGTGCCTGAAGAACAGTTACCAATGGAAGACCTTAGTGTTCAAGAGGACTTGACTTATGCTGAGTACCCCATCAATATTTTGGATACTCTGACTCGAGTTACGAGGAATAAGGTTATAAAGATGTGCAAAGTGCAATGGAGTCACCACGGTGAAGACGAAGCAACTTGGGAAAGAGAAGAAGAGCTTCGTATAGATTTTCCCCACCTTTTCCCTAGATCTTCTTAAATCTCGAGGACGAGATTATTTTTAAGGGGGGTAGGATTTGTAATACTCAAAGTTGTATACAAAGAGTAATAGAGAGAGCTCCTCATTTTGTGTGCCTTATTTGCATCATAAAAAGAGCACCTATGTAATTGAGAGTGACTAAATAAAACAATGATTCTAAAATAAAAGAAAGTGCATTTGTTGGAGTTTTTATGTTTGTGCATTAAATAAAAATAATAATAATATAAAAATGACTAGAAATTGGATTAAGCCCTACATTGAAAACTAGGGTTTAAAAGTAAGAAGAGAAATGATATGAAAATAAAAATAATATGAATATATTTCTAGAATTTGTACTTTTCATTTCATAATATGATTTGATAACAAATTTGTACGAGGTTTGAAACTAAATTTGAATTCAAACTAAAAACCTTAGAAATGAAGAAAATAGAAAGAAAAATAAAAAGAAAAAGAATAAAAGCTTACCTGGGCCGACTGCTTCATTTCGGCCCACTCAGAAGAACCCCCACGCGGCCCAAAACTCTCCCACCGTGCGGCTCCAGCTTTCCTTTGAATGACAGGGCGGCCCCACCTCTCAGGGAGTCACGGTGGCGCACTCACGCACGGATCATTCCCTCGCACGCGCGCTGTTCCGCTGACACCTAGGGCCCCTGCACCAGTCCGTTGCCCCTTCTGTTTCTCTTACATGTGGGCCCTGTTGGTCAGTACCCTTGTTCCCGTCGTTACTACGGACCGAGTCTTGCGGCGGGGGATCTCCATGGATCTCGCATGGTCGGTGTACTTGGCCCAGCAGCGGACTCCGCGTTGTGGGTGTACAAGTGTCTCCCATGCACCCGTCTTCCCATCTCTTCCACCTCCACTGCTTGGCACCCCGACCACAATTCACCACTGTCGCCGCCAGGGTAGTCTTGCGCCGCCGCACGCAGGCTTCTGGTCACCGTCGACTGGCGCACTAGGTGGTGACCTTGGGTTTCCTGGGACTTGCAGTCGGGTGGTCGTGTCCGCATTGGGCGGATTTCACCGTCGCCATTGGCTAAATTGGCCGCTGCTGTGTCATCCCCGCCATTGAGCCGCCTGGACGCGTGGGCAGAGTCGTCGCCGCATCAAACCAAGGTAAAAAGCCCACCATCGGATTCACCTTGACCTCCTCTATGTGTAGCGCCAGGGAATCGAGAACTTAGCGTCTGGGCGAGTAGTTGGGGAGCTCCAGCCATGGCACTCCGCCGCGGTGAGCACGCAGTCGGGATTGGGAGTGTCCAAGGAAGGAGAACGGTTCCTGGCTGTCGATCTAACACCGGACGGTGGAGTTTAGAAGATGGCATACCCCCCTCCGCGCGTGTAACTCTGGGCCGTAGATTTGAGGGTAGACGGTTGGGATTAGAAATTGCTTATTCCTTCGCGATATTGAATCCGGCCCGTCCATCTGAAATCGGGCGGATCCGGAGAGTTTGGGTCTTGTGCTAACATCGACCGTCGGATTATAATCTAGCGGTCCACATCCGGTACGGATTCGGGTAATGAATGATCTTATCCGAGCCCTTGAATTTGGATCCAATGGCTCACGATGGCCGATACCCCTTCGGCCTGTAAGTTTTGCATATGAGTCCTTAGGGTCCTAAACAATTAACCCGCCGTCCGTGTCAGGGGCGCCCTGTGTCTTGGAATCTTTCACACCGAGACCCCTGCATTTCTGTTTAATACACGCCCAGTCCAGAGATGATTAAAAATAGAGAAATAATATTAGAAATTCATTTTTTTTATACAAAAACAATTGCTAGAACTTGGAAAATTCATATCTAATTCATTTTTAGTCCAAATTGGGCCATTCCAATTTCTAAGATTTTGTAATAATGTTCTTTATCATTTAGTATCACTGTTTTGTCATGAACTCTGTTAGAAAATTTATTTAACATTTAATCCTATTTTAATCACATTAAATCTTTGGAAATTCATAACTTGAAATCTATAACTCCAAATTCAGTGATTCCAGTTCCTATGGTTTCATTTTAATGTGTAGATTTTTACTGTATATTTTATTTACATGTTTGGTGTGATGTTGATTTTGGCTATACTATGTATGTATTGTGTTGATGCGAATAGACGAGCAAGCCACTGTGGAAACTGAGGTTCAACAAGTAGAGATAGCTGAGCAGGAGCTCATTGAAGGCAAGTTGTGCCCTTGATCCACTTTTGTTACCCAATAATATTCTTTATTATCACTATTCAATGCATAGGTTTAATTTTGATGGGACCCAATAGGACACCCTAGTTTGTTTATCCTGTTTACCTTGTTTACCCCTGAATCAATTGGGTAGTTATGCTATTGCCTTATATGGTTTTCGGGTTAATATTTCATTACATCCATGTTCCAATTATTCTGTTATGTTATTTATGTTCATGATAAGATCATTATGTTAATTGGAACATGGAGCGACCACCAGGGAAAACAGTGCTACCACAAGGGTTTAATGGGACGCCCTTGGCTGATTAACTAGGAAAGCTAGTGGAGGTCTTCCTTACCCGAAAGGGGCAAGGGCAGTAAGGGAGTGGTCAGTGTAGGGAGGTCCTTGGGTTGACTTTGCTGCGATGGCGGTCAGGCAAGAACCCTGCACTGGAGCTTCCTATAAACTGTAGCGGGATTTCTGAAGCTAGTGGAACTTTGTAAAGGCCTCGTAGTGTTACCCTGCCTCGCTTCCTTGGTAGAGGTGTATGGGATTCATGACCCCTTGGCAGATGGGTAACACGGCTTGTGGGTAAAGATGCGCAACCTCTGCAGAATGTAAAACTAGTATACTAGCTGTGTCACGGTCAAGAGCGGCTCGGACCCTCACATGATTAATTTATGGAACCTAAATTCAATTTGTCATATGCATTTGCATGGGATTATTTATTAATTTTGCTCTATTATTTATTATGGTTTGGTATTTACTTACATCTAGTAATTGCTAATAAAATTTGACCAACTTATTAAAAGCAATGCTCAGCTTTAACCCCTACTGTTGATTAGCCTTACACATTACATGAACTCCCACTTTTGGTGAGTTTATGTCACATTATTCCCCACAACTTGCTAAGCGATGAACATGTGTGAGCTCACTCTTGCTGTCTCACACCCCCCCACAGGAGAAGAACAGGTGGTCGAAGAGGAGCTGCCTAACACTGAGGAATTCGACTTGATCTAGGTGGCGTTTCTCAGCCGACATTGGCGCCGACGATCCTTAGTTCGTTTTATATTTATCTTTATTTTGTAATAAGACTTCCGCTATGTAATAAGTACTCTGATGTTTTATGACATTTATCTCTATACACTCTGTTATTATATATGTTGTCTTCTTGGCGCATGTATGAGATGCACCCGACTTTGTCCCTTAAAACCAGGTGTTACAAAAAGTTATCAGAAGAAGAAGTTTTTGAAGCTAATCACTATGCCAAAGAATTGAAATATCCGAAGGGGGAACTAGTGTTCAATGGTACAAATGAAGAAGATTTCCTATACTGCCTCCCGGATAACAAAGAATTACTCGTCTGCCGGGAAATGGCCCGAAGCATGGGATTTCCGAAACTGGAGGCTGGCCTCTGCGCGATGACAAAGGACGATCTTGCGGACAGCCTTGCGTATAATAGCCTGAAGGTACGAGATTTGTGCATTTGGAAACTTTATGATTTGAAATTTATTCTTCTATTCTTATACTAACTCTTTTACATATAGGGTTTAATTCTAAGCAACGCGCTGAGAGCGCAAAAGAATGCCGAAGACGAAAGCTATGAAATTGCTTTTAACAACCTTCGAACAGAGGTGATCAAACTAAGAAACGAAGCCTTGGAAAAGGACAAAATTCTAGTTACATTGGTGGATAAAATAAAGGAGAACGAAGCTGCCTCGAGGGCACAAGCTGCGGCCCAAAAGCACGAGATTGACGATCTTCGGAAGCAATTAGCCCGAGCTAAAGAAGAACGCATACTTGAAGAAACGAAGCGAGAACTTAGCGACCAATGGGCAAATCATTTAGAAGGAACTGTTGAAGAGCTTCGTTCATCCAAGAAAAGATGTTATGACAAATCTATGGAATGTGTTAAGAAAATGAAAGCTAGCTTCGCCAGCGTTGGCGCATTCTCGAGCGAAGAAAACTTTACAAGAGGCAACCCCGAAGGTCCCATTGAATGGATTAATCACGAAGCTGAGGCCTTTGAGGAAATTTTAAATAGTCGCGGAGACATATGCGCTTTTTCGGGTGCCAGGGGGATTGCCAGCATTTTGGAAAGGAAAGGCTGCGAACATGTAAAAATTTTAGCACAATCCGAAATTGCCTTGTCCTTCGAAGATGCTAAAGACCCTTCAGCTGAAGCTAGCATGGTTGGTGGGAAATTTTTTACCGATATCTGGGATAATGGTGGCCGAGAAATGGCCCGAGAAATTATCCAAAAAAGCGAAAAAGGCATCCATGATGCTAGAAAAGTGGCCGAGGCTGCTGAGAAAAGCGCAGAGCCCGAAGGGCAAATAGGTATTAACTAATGGTTTTTATTGTGTTGTAATTTTTGATTTCAAACTTCGTTCGCCAATTGTAATAGCAATGTAGCCGTATCATGTCCTCCCTCAGATCCTGCTAAAACGTCTCCGGGCCCTCACCCGAAGGAAGACGATGAAATCAAAAAGATGGCTGAAGCTATCTTGGATCAAGTTGTCAATCAACTCCTGAACGAAGCTACGGAAGTAGTACTTAGGGAAGACTAGGTGCTATTGTAAAAACATCTGAAATGTAATATGTGAAATATCTTGTAACCCTGAATGTAATATACTTGTTTTTTTATGGTTCAATTCTTTACGATGCATGAAATTTTACATGCGTACCGTTTTTGAGTCTTCGACGAAAAAACACCTTCCCTTCTTTTCATGCTTCGTGAAGAAGAATTTTCATTTATCAGAACAATATCCATAGTGCTCTGATGAAGAATGTCCAAGCTTCGTGAAAATATTTTCTGAAGCTACACTCCGAAGATCAATATCGTATCTCCTTGTGACAGCATGATTTTCCCTTTTTCAAAGCATTTTTCCGAAGATCGATATCGTGCCCCCTTCTTGTGCCATATGCAACATGATGTATGATGCTTATGCTATGCGAAATGATGTGATGATGTTATGTTATGTAAAATGGTATTTATTCCGAAGATACACGGACATCCCTGCAATAAAACACATAATCATTTTAAATCAGCGTTGACTTTTCGCTGTAAGCCTCCCTTAAGAGCTTCTTCGCCTTTTACTTCAGCGGAATCAGCGTTTATTTTTCGCTGTAAGCCTCCCTTAGGAGCTTCTTCGCCTTTTACTTTCGGCGGTATTCGCGTTGACTTTTCGCGCTTCACCTTTTACTTAGGTGGTATCAGCGTTTATTTTTCGCTGTAAGCTCTGCATTCCCTTTGGAACGACTTCTGAGCAGAAAACTTACACTGCGCTCCCTTTGGAACGACTTTTTGTAACTTCAGCAAACTTACTCTGCGTTCCTTAGAATGACTTTTTGTTGCTTCGAAAAATTCATACCGTGCCTTTTAAAATAAATTTTTGATAATTCGAAGGTCCTCCTTGCTATCGCAAATCTTTAAGCTTCAACAATTTAAGCCTGTGGAGAAGATATATTTTCCTTGTGGCAGACAACGAAACTATTACATGAGATTTAAAAAGTGTCCTTTATTACACAGAAAATAAAACTGAATGGGAAAGACTACTATCAAGGTAGGATATTTGTTAATAAATGTGCTTCGACTCTGGCACAGTGCTATTGACTGTGCGAGCTTCGGACTGTTCTCTGAAGTCTTTTTGATGTTGAGCATATTGGCCCCCTTCTGGCTGCTGGCCTTGTTGCAGCGGTGGTGGAGGCGGAGGTTGTTGCCAGGAAGCTTGAGGTTGACTCGCCGAAGCAACAGAAACTGCAGGGTGATTGCCTACATATTCTGGGATGTAAGGCGAATGATACGAAGCATTGTGCATGATCTGCTTCGGCTGACCCTGTTGTGCTGCAGCTTCAGCTATCTCCTTTTGCTTCTGGATGGTAATATGGCACATCCTGGTGGTATGGCCCTTGTTTTCACCACAAAACAAGCAAAATGTTCTTCTTGGTTGATCTCCAAATCTTCCGCCGAAGCCCCTGGCGCCTCTGCCTCTTGGAGCTGGCGGCCGGAAGGAGCTTTGCTGTTGCCCCGAAGCCTGTGAGGAGCACTGTGGCCTTTGCTGCTGACTCCCCTTATCATCATTTTGAGTAGAGTTGTGAATTGACCTGACGTGCCTCGGATAAAATCTTCCTCCGAAGCCCCTGGTCATTTCGGAAAACCTGAAAGCTTCCTCCCTTCTTTGACGAAAATCATTGTCAGCCCGAATATACTTGTCCATCTTCTGGAGCAGCTTCTCCAAAGTTTGAGGAGGCTTCCTAGCAAAGTACTGAGCTGAAGGTCCTAGCCGAAGTCCCTTGATCATGGCCTCAATTACAATTTCATTGGGCACTGTCGGCGCCTGTGCCCTCAAACGTAAGAACCTCCGGACATACACCTGAAGGTATTCTTCGTGATCCTGGGTGCACTGGAATAGAGCTTGAGCAGTGACCGGCTTCGTCTGAAACCCTTGGAAGCTGGTTAACGACATGTCCTTCAGCTTTTGCCATGAAGTGATTGTTCCTGGTCGAAGGGAGGAATACCAGGTTTGAGCAACACTCTTGACAGCCATAACAAAAGATTTTGCCATGACTGCTGTATTGCCACCATACGAAGATACTGTTGCTTCGTAGCTCATCAAAAACTGCTTTGGGTCTGAATGGCCGTCAAACATGGGAAGCTGGGGCGGCTTGTAGGACGAAGGCCAAGGTGTAGCCTGCAGCTCAGCGGACAGAGGAGAAGCATCATCAAAAGCAAAATTTCCATGATGGAAATTCTCATACCAGTCATCTTCGTTGAAAAAACCCTCCTGATGAAGGTCCTTGTGCTGAGGCCTTCGGTTCTGCTCATCCTGAGTAAGATGACGAACTGCTTCAGAGGCTTCGTCTATCTTCCTTTGCAGTTCTGCTAGCCTGGCCATCTTTTCCTTCTTCCTCTGCACCTGTTGATGAAGCATCTCCATGTCTCTGATTTCTTGGTCTAGCTCATCCTCTTGCGGTGTCGGGCTGACAACCTTCCTCTTCTGGCTTCGGGCCTCCCGAAGAGAGAGAGTCTCCTGATTAAGGTCCAGCGGTTGCAGAACTGCAGCCCCAGTTGCTGAGGCCTTCTTTGGCGCCATAGCGAAGATTTATGATTGCCGAAGATGTTCCAAACTCAAATAATGGAAGTGAGTTCACCGGAGGTGGGCGCCAATGTTGGGGACTTGTTCTCAAATGCTATGAGTTAAGAACAAGGCAACACAAAAAATGTTAAACGTCAAAGTCCTTCGTCCTTCAAAGCATTATTTCCCTTGGGATATAATGATTTTCGGACGAAGGTTATGAAGGACAAACCTTCATCAACACAACATATCATAATGAAGAAGGAATCATATGTAATACAAGAGATATCATAAACAATTTTGTATAATTATCAACTCATTTCTATCCTATTATTATAGGAAAATGGAAATGATATCAAATTACAAGCGTACCTTCGGCTCGAAAGAAGGTAAAAGTACAAGCGTGATGTAAAAGTAAATGCCAAGTCAGCGTGAACAGTACGGGAGCACTGTTCACCTATTTATAGGCACGGGACGCAGCCCATGTAAAATTACATCCATGTCCTTTTCATTTGGTAGTAATTCTATAGTAATTCACCGAGGTCTGAATAGTCTTTTCATCTTTAAGTCAGTTTCATTTTCTGCTATCACGCCGAAGCTTTCCTGCTCACAGCTTTTGCCACACCCGGTTTTGGAAGGCAAACCAAGTGCGAACTATGTACGTGCCAGGATCAGAACTCACGTACACAGCGATTACATAAATGAACATCAATGCACATTGCTCGAATAATAAATTAAAAGAGTATTAACTTATTACATCACAGAGTCATAGACATCCACATAGTCATCGTCTTAACAGGTAAATCAAAGTGCTAGCGAAACGCAGTAAAGATAAGGCCTTCACAGGCAGCTGACTGGGGGTTGCCGCCAACCCACACCTAGAATTCGTCGTAGTCTTGGAACTCCTGGAAGTCTCCTCCCACGGCTTCACCTTCTCCTGAGCAGTGGTTACAATGCGGACAACCTGGTGTTTTGTGGTAAAGCAAGGATGAGTACACATCAACGTACTCAGCAAATGTCCCGTTTGGCTGAAGTGGACTAGCTTTATGTGGGGTTAGGCTCAAGTAGTTGCTTTTAGTTGGTCTGGTATTTATCATTAGTAGAAGCCAGATTTTAGCATTAATCAACCCATGAACCATTTCCTCATCGAGGAACAACATCATCATATTCGAACCAAAACCATAACATAATCCTTGTATCTCGAACCATCTGTATCTCTAATCAAAGAGGATCCCAAGGCTGCTCTTAACCGTGAGCACGGCTGATATATCAGTTTCACTACCCTCTGCAGAGGTCGCACACTTTACCCATGAGTCATGATGCCCTTTCTGCCCGGGGAGAGCTAATCCCCATTGACCACTACCTAGGTGGTCCGGCAGGGTATCACTACGTAGTTGTTACAAAGATTCCCTAGAGATCGTAGCCGCCCGTTAGGTTTCTCCAGTTTGATAAACACAGTACCCCTCCCCGCAGGAGAGTGACTAACAAAAGCAAAACGAAAGAACCTCGGCACTCAGCCTCGGCAGAGCAAGCACTGTGCCTGGACCCCATTGACGGCACAACGGCGAAGCAACTACACCTCTAGTTCCTCTAATTAATTAGCTAAGGGCATCCCATTTCACCCTCATGGTTGCACTGTTATCCCGGGTGGTCTCTCAACGAACAGGTCCTTACGGAGAGGTACTTAGGAAACAGCCTGAGCCCCCTAGAGTATCACAAGATCATCAATATCATCAGGATAGCAGTATCGTAAATAGTCACATCATGTTCATTGATTAAGTTAAGGCAATAGCAGAATGCTAACCATAACAGCCCATAAGGTCATCAAGGATAAAGTGAAGTGTAAAGCTAGTCAATCCTTAGGTTTCAAGTAAGTAATGCGGGGTAGTAAGTTATAAATGAATAGGACATAATGGGTCAGGGGACACTTGCCTTCACCAAACTGTTGATCAGGAACTTCCTCTGCAACTTCCTCGGGAAACACAGACTGCTCGTTGTCTATGTAAAGTAATCATTCACACTATGCACTTGGGAAATAACAAACAAAAATAATATACCAAACATATGCAGCAGAGAGATCTCAAGTTCATAATAGAAAAGGGATAGGCACTCTGGTATTCCCTAGGTCTAGGGTAGAGGACTATACAAAATGATTCATTATCCACTAATCAGGTTTAAGTCAGTGGTGGGGTTAAATCATTACATGGTTTTAAGTCCATAAACTTAGGTGCTCCCACTTTTATTAAAGTCTTCTATCTTTTATTTATCTCAAATATGGGTTCCAATAACCTTAATCTTATCTTACTGATCAACTATTAATTGGGACATAAAAACAGCAGGGAAACATTGGTTAAATAGGTAGACAAAAATACTATGAGCATTTTGCAATTTGAAGCACCTAATTTGGAGTTCATATGACAAAGTTATGAATTTTACAAGTTTAGGGATTAAAAATATAACCTAAATACTTATTTTGAATTAAATAAAAGGTCCGAGGACCTAACTGCGAGAATCCAGGGACGGCGGGTTAATTTTCAGGAAGCCGGGGGTCTCTTTAAGAAAACGCGCGGGCGAAGGGGTATCGGGCTTTTATAGCCGTTGGATCTCGGATCAACGCCCGAGATTAGATCCGCGGGCGGGCGCGCGAGCGCGCGGCGGCCTGAGCGGCTGACAGGCGGGACTGGGCGGGCAGCGCGGGGCGGACGGCTGACAGGCGGGGCCGGGCGGCAGAGCGAACGCGGGCGGGCTGACAGGCGGGGCCGGGCGGCAGAGCGAACGCGGGCGGCTGGCTGACAGGCGGGGCCCAATTGGCAGGGAGGCGGGGCGCAGGGGAAACGGCTCTGGGCCGTTGGATCTCAGGCGAACGGCTAGGGTTGGGCTCGGCCTAATTGAAACGGGGTCGTGCGATCTGGGATGGACGGCGGGGATCGGGTGGCCGGCCTTGGCCTTTCCTACGGCTAGCAGAGGCGGCGGCGCTCGTCTCCGCGGCGGAGGACTCGCCGGAGACGAGGGGCACGGGCGCTCTGCGGGTCTCTGGGGTGACCCGAGCGGCCGGGAAGGTTGGGGAGGACGCGGGGAATCGTCCGGTGGGGGCTAGGTCGGGGCAGGGGCACCGGAGGGGGCGGTCCACGGCGAAGCGGCCCGGCGGCGGCGCTATGGGACTCCGGCGAGCAATTAAGCGCAGTAGAGAGCAATAGAGAGGAAGGGAGAGGGCAAGGGAGGTTCCTTACCTCAAGACGGACTCCGGGGACTCCTCGGTGGCGGCAATGGCGCGACGACGGCCCGGGTCGGCGGTGGCGGACCTCCGCGGCTGCAGGGAGGACGGCGGGTGAGCGCGGGCAGAGGGAAATAGGGAGGGGAAGGGGAAATTGGAGCGCGTCCCGGGTTGCGGATGTCGGGGCGGAGCTCACCGTGGCTGAGGGCACGGCGGAGCTCCAACGGCGACGGGAAACGAGCTCGGAACGGCGGCGGTTCGTGGCGACGGCGCTCTGGCGTGCGCGCAGCGAGGGGGAGGTGAGAGAGAGGCCTGCAGGTGCGCAAATGAGGGAGGGGGAGAGGGCGAGTGGGGTTCTGGGCTCAAGTGGCCGGGGGCGGGGCGGTTGCGAGCTCCACGCGCGACGTGGGCGCGGAGACCGCGGCAACGCGCGGCTCGGGCGGCGGTTACGTGGGGAAGACGGGGCTGACAGGCCGGGCCCGCGAGCAGAGAGAGAGGGAGGCGGGCGCGGAGACGGCGGCCGCGCTGACGGGCGGGCCCGCCAGGGCAGAGAGAGCGGGGGGGGAGAGGCGCGCGCGCGGGGTTGGGCCGGCTGGGCCGAAAGGCCGAGGGGGCGGCAGGGTTGGGCTTCTTTCCCTTTTTCTTTTATTCTGGTATTTGTTTTCTCTTTTCTTTTTATTTTCTCTATTTGATTCAAATTCAAATAAGCCACAAATTCAAATTAGACTTTCTAAGAATTATGCACCAAACAAAAGTGAAATCTAGGGTTCAACATGATGCAACAATTCATACTCCCTTGGAGTTTGAGCTAATAGACTATAATTACAAATAAAATAACCACTTTTCTCCTATAGAAATGAGAAAGAGAAGATTGGGGAAGGTTGAGAAAAGGGAAGTAACACCTGAATTTGTGAATATGAGCAAAGAAATTTTATACCCCCAAATTCAGGGTGTTACAAACCTATCCCCCTTAAAAGAATCTCGCCCCGAGATTCAGGGTTGGTCAGCAAAGAGTTCAGGGTATTTGGCCTTCAGATCGTCTTCTCGTTCCCAGGTTGCTTCTTCCTCGGAGTGGTGACCCCATCTGACTTTGCACATTCTGATGGTGTTCCTCCGGGTGACTCTGTCTGCAAACTCCAGAATCTGCGTTGGCTTCTCTATGTATGTCAGATCCTCCTGGACTTCCAAACCCTCCACTGACAACTGTTCTTCTGGTACTCGCAGACACTTCTTCAATTGTGACACGTGGAACACATTGTGCACTGCCGACAAACTTTCTGGTAGGTTGAGTTGGTAAGCCACTTCTCCACGCTTTGCTTGAATCTGATATGGTCCAACGTACCGGGGTGCTAACTTACCTTTAACTCCGAACCTTCTGACTCCCCTGATAGGTGACACCTTCAGATAGACGAAATCCCCCACTTCGAAACTCAGTTCTCTTCTCCTTCGGTCTGCATAGCTTCGCTGTCTTGACTGGGCTATCTTCAGGTTCTCCCGAACCATTTTGATATTCTCTTCGGCTTCAAGCAGGATGTCGGGGCCAAACACCTGTCTCTCTCCAGGCTGGTCCCAATGCAGCGGAGTCCTACAACTCCGTCCATAGAGTGCCTGAAACGGCAACATCTTCAAGCTGGCCTGGTAACTATTGTTATAGGAGAATTCTGCATAAGGTAACCTTTTGTCCCATCCTGACTTGTCTTGCAACGCACAGGCTCTCAGCATATCTTCTAGGATCTGATTAGTTCTTTCAGTCTGACCGTCTGTCTGCGGGTGATAAGCCGAGCTGAAGTTCAAATGGGTGCCCAATGCTTCTTGTAGCTGCTGCCAAAAATGAGAGGTGAACTGCGTTCCTCGATCTGACACTATCTTCTTCGGCACACCATGAAGGCAGACTATCCGTGACATGTATAACTCAGCAAACGTTGCTGCGGTGTATGTGGTCTTCACAGGTATGAAATGGGCCACCTTTGTTAAGCGGTCCACAACCACCCAGATGGAATCATAACCGGCCCGGGTACGAGGTAGGCCAACTATAAAATCCATCCCGATCTCATCCCACTTCCACTGAGGAATCCGCAATGGCTGCAACAATCCGGCAGGCCTCTGATGCTCTGCTTTGGTTCTCTGACAGCTATCACAGATGGCGACATATTCTGCGATCTCTCTTTTCATGCCATACCAAATGTTGGTGACTTGTTCTCAAATGCTTCGGATTAAGAACAAGGCAACATGAAAAGTGTTAAATGATAAGTTCCTTCGTCCTTTGAAACATCATTTCCCTTCGGGATATAATGTGCTCCGGACGAAGGTCACAAATAATATATCTTCGTAAGTTATGACAAAGGGTTTACACGCAACATAAAAAGTAATATAAACATTTAAATTTTATCACAATGTCATTTCTATTTTATTATCATATAACAAAAGAAATGACTTCAAATAACAAGTGTACCTTCGGATTGCAGGGAGACAAAAATACAAGGATGACGCAAAAGCGAATGCCAAGTCAGCGTGAACAGTACGGGAGTACTGTTCATCTATTTATAGGCGTGAGACGCAGCCCATGTAAAATTACATTCATGTCCATTACATTTGCTAATGACTTATGGAAATCTGTCAAGGCCTAAGTAGTCCTTTCATCTTTAAGTCGGTTCCCCTTTCTGCTGTCGCGACGAAGCTTTCCTGCGCACAGCTTCGGCTGTGCACCATCCTTCGTAGAGCTTGGTAATCAGCCCGTCCTCCATCTCAATCCCCCTTCGTCTGGTTCAGGCTTCGTCCTGACCGTACTTCATGTTCATAATTCTGAGTCCGAAGATACCTGTTCATATAATCCACTTGGAAAACATTGTCAAATCATGTTTTTGAGGACCTTCGGAGGACGAAGGCCCCCAACACCACCAAAACCTCATTTTTAAATCCTGATACATCTTCTCGCTCCCAGGGTGTATGGAGTAGGCTGTCTCATGAGCTTCCTTTAGGATCAGCTCCCGAATAGGTTTGAGGTCGGGGACACACAATCGGTCCTTGAACCATATTACCCCCTCTTCATCCTCTCGAAAGTCTTTGCCTCTTCCTTCTAAGATTACTGCCGGATCTTGTTGATGCTTTCATCATCCTTCTGGCCTTCTTTGATCTCCCGCTCTAGGGTGGGCTCTAATTCCACTGTTACTCCTTGCGTACTGTTTAGGAAACCGAGACTCAGTCTGTCGAACTCCTTGGCTAACTCATACGGCATCGGATACGTGGCCAACATATTGACTTGACTCTTCCTGCTCAGAGCATCTGCAACAACATTGGCTTTGCCTGGATGGTAATGTATCTCCAACTCATAGTCCTTGATCAATTCCAACCATCTTCGCTGTCTCATGTTTAACTCTGACTGGGTGAATATGTACTTCAGACTTTTATGATCTGTGTAAATGTCGCACTTCTGCCCATACAGGTAATGTCTCCAGGTCTTCAAAGCATGAACTACTGCTGCCAACTCCAGGTCATGTGTGGGATAATTTTTCTCATGGATCTTCAGCTGTCGAGATGAATATGCTACAACTCTTCCTTCTTGCATTAGCACACATCCCAATCCGGTGTAAGAAGCATCGCAATACACTGAGAATGGCTTGTGAACATCAGGCAGGACTAACACCGGAGCTGTAGTCAACCTATTTTTCAGTTCTTCAAATGCTTCCTGACACTTTTGGGTCCACTTGAACTCAACTTTCTTCACTAGTAACGCTGTCATTGGTCTAGCAATCTTTGAGAAGCCTTCGATGAAACGCCTGTAATACCCAGCCATTCCAATGAAGCTCTTGATCCCACGAACATCCTTTGGTGCTTTCCAGTTCAGGATATCTGCCACTTTCTTTGGATCCACTGCCAACCCATCTTGATTTATGATGTGACCCAGAAACAGGACTTCATGAATCCAGAACTCGCATTTGCCCAGCTTGGCATACAACTGATGCTCTTGAAGTCTTTGCAATACCATCTTCAAATGCTCTACATGATCTTCCTTACTTTGAGAGTATATAAGAATATCATCGATAAACACTACCACAAACTTGTCCAGATAATCCATGAACACACTGTTCATCAGGTACATAAAGAAGGCTGGCGCATTTGTCAAACCAAAGGACATAACTGTGAATTCATATAACCCGTACTTGGTGATGAATGCCGTCTTCGGTATGTCCGAGGGTCGGATTCTGAGTTGATGGTAACCTGATCTCAGATCTATCTTCGAGAATACGCTGGCACCTCTGAGCTGGTCGAACAAATCTTCTATCCTTGGCAGGGGGTACTTGTTTTTGACAGTGACTTCATTCAAGGCTATGTAGTCTATGCACATCCTTTTGGTACCATCTTTCTTCTCTACAAACAACACCGGAGCGGCCCAAGGTGAGGTACTTGGTCTGATGTAACCCTTCTCTAACATCTCATCTATCTGCTTCTTGAGTTCCACCAATTCTGGTCCAGACACTCGGTAGGCTCTTTTGGAAATGGGGGCGGTACCAGGGATAAGCTCTATGGCAAATTCGACTTTTCTCTCGGGTGGCATGCCCGTTAGCTCCTCGGGAAATACGTCCGGAAAGTCCGACACAACCTTGATAGCCTCGAGCGGGTTGGGCTCCTTACTATCAACTGAAATCTGGTGACAGACACCCTCCGCTGATTTAGGCATCCTTAGCTCGGCCACTACCTCTTCTCCTGACGGGGACTTCAATGTTACGGTCCTCTTGTCACAGCTAACATTCGCTTCATACTTCATTAACCAATTCATCCCTAGGATGACATCTATCCCAGGGGTGTCTATTACTATTAAGTCACTGGGGAATCCTATCCCCCTTATTTCCACCCTTATATTTGAGCATATTTTATCTGTTTGCACCTTGCCACCAACTGAATTAATCCTCATGGGCGGCATCATGGCCTCTACTGAGACGTTATGCAATTCTACCCAGGTTGCAGTGACAAATGAATGAGTTGCACCAGTATCAAATAGCACTTTCGTGGGATGAGATTCGACTGAGAACATACCTACTGCCACATCTGGTGCATCCTGGATCGCTTCGGCCTCCAAGTGGTTCACCTTTCCACGGTTGTACGCTTGGTTACGATTGCCTGCTGTCGGCTGCAGTACACCTTGCCTTGTTGGAGCATTGGGGTTGGTCTGCTGCTGCGCCGCCTTCTTTGGGCACTGCATCGCCCAGTGGCCTTGTTCTCCACAGTGGAAACATCCTCTGCCTCCTCCTTGTGCTGGGGCTGCTTGGTTGCTCTGGTTTGCTGCTGGGGCAGGAAGGCGAGGTGCCTGGTTGTTCTGCTTCTGATACTGATTACCTCCCTGCTGGCTGTGCTGACGATACTGCTGCTGCTGCTGTGGGTACTGCCTCTGAAACTGCTACTGATGCGGACGCTGATTCTGATTCTGATATCCTTGTGGGAGACCAGGCTTGCCTTGCTGAGATGAACTGCCTGAGAAACGTGGACGGCTGATGCCTCCGGTCTGGGGTCCACTCATCTTGCGCTTTCGATCTTCCATATCCTTACGCTTCTTCTCAGTCATAACTGCCCTATCGATCAGGTGCTGGAAGGTGGGGAAGGTGTGATTCATCAGCTGGTAATGCAGGGGATCCACCAAACCCCTCATGAACCTGTACTGCCTTTTAGCATCAGTGTTGACATTCTCAGGTGCATACCGAGATAGCTGCAGAAACTTGTCTCTGTATTCACTAACAGACAGGGGTCCCTGCTTCAGAGCCAGAAACTCCTCCTTCTTCACGATCATCAGTCCCTCTGGCACATGGTACCTACGGAAACTCTCGCTGAATTCTTCCCAGGTGATGGCTTCGGGGTCAGCATGTGTGGCGTGGTAGGACTCCCACCAGGACTGGGCTGCTCCCCTTAGCTGACGGGGACCATACAGAACCTTCTCCCTGTCGTTACATTGAGCGGTGCGCAGTTCTCTTTCCACTGCGCGCAGCCAGTCTTCTGCATCCATGGGGTCGGCAGAATGGGCGAAGGTAGGAGGGTGCCCTCTCATGAACTCACCACGCTTATCCCGTGGCATCTGGGGCATCTGCACTTGCAATTGGGGTTGGGGCTGCTGTTGGGCCTGCTGCATGGCTGCCAGAGTCTACCCAATGGCCTGCACTGCCTGAGTCTGCATCAAGAACATCTGCTCCACGGACATCGGGGGTGGCGGGGGAGGCTGCCTCTGTTGTTCCTCCTGCTGGTCATGCTGCTCTTGCTGAGCACGCCTGTTGCATCGGCGCCTGTTGTCAGACATCTGTGGAAGATATTCATACATCAGCATTGATCTTACAACCCTCCAGCATAAGAAAAGAGAATACATAATTCTTCATGACACTGAGTGAACAAAGAGCTTCACTGATCCTCATTACGATTCAACACAGCTTCTCAGATAAGAAGGAAAGTAGAAGTAAATGGCTTCCCAACTAAATAACTGACTTTATTAACATTATAGCTAGGCCAAACTGCAGGAAAAACCCACAGGTTGGCAACAGTCATTACAAAGATTCAAATCTAGCACAAGTTCATCATAACAAGCATGCAAGCAACTGATAAGCAAACTAAGCTAATTGGAAACAACTGATAAGCAAACTAAACTAACTATTTAAGACTGAGACATCTGACTTAAGAATTATTACAAACTTCGACGCTAACGATCTAAGGATCCAGATCTATCCTGGTCTTACAGGCAGGGGAACCATAAGTGTGGTGACCACGTGGCGGCGAGCGGTAAGGGTGCTGAGTCCCAACAAGAGCGGGAGAACCACCCTCCTGGTGATGGTGCTCTGCCAGCTCAGCACGCAACTCCGCAATCTCCGTTCGAGCCCTGCTCAGCTCGTCCAGAGAGTGATCCAGCTCAGTGTTAAGCACTGCGACTAGGTTGACTGTGCTGCTCAACCTAGGGTTAGCCTCACCAACAGGTGAGACAACCACACTCTCTGTGCTGCCAGTAGGGCGGCGGGGGTAGTACCGAAGGTTAAGACCGTCGGCCACCCCACCGAACAAAGAACAGTACTGGGAGAGTGCACGTCGTGCTGCATCCTGCATAGCCGCCTCTGCAGTGTCCCTCTCGGAGATGGAATAGTGCTCCGAAACGGCCTCCGCACCCCGGAGGTCATCCTCCGGACGGCGAACTAGGCAGGTAGCCTCCCAGCGGTCCGGGTACCTCCTGCGGCTGTGCTGGTAGACTACACAACGATACTCGATCGACCAGGTGTGCCGGTCGAAAGCCTAGCGCAGCAAGGTGTCGAGTGCGTCGTGGAAGTGACAACCGCGAGCGGCGTCACGGGTGATGGGTCGGGCGACCCATCCTTCCGCCTCCTGCGGCTCAGAAGACTCCG
This sequence comes from Zea luxurians, assembly GCA_029449295.1. Classification (NCBI taxonomy): domain Eukaryota; kingdom Viridiplantae; phylum Streptophyta; class Magnoliopsida; order Poales; family Poaceae; genus Zea; species Zea luxurians. Next base: position 140,853,667 of record JAOPSE010000009.1, on the reverse strand, counting down.
TGCTGTGGTCTGAGTCGTCGTCGGGGTCTCCTCCAGGACTTCCTCCGGTAGCTCCTCCAACAGCCGAGGCGTCCCGCGGTGGTGCAGGGGGCGCCTCCAGCTGGGCAACAGAGGAACGGGGCCTCACGGACTCCACCTCCTACTGGGGTGGGGAGGAAGAGCCCTGCTGCTCTCTGTGCTGGCGCCGGCGTTCCTGCTCCTCACGCAGGCGGTGGTGCAGCCTCTCCAGGTGACTCGACTGACCGGACACGGTGCGGTGCAGAGGACGCTCCGCAAGTCGAGACGGCAGGAAAGGAATCACCGACTTACGTGCAGTGTGTCTAAGACGAGCCATCTACAAAAGACACCGTAAGAATAAGAGTAAGAGCAGAACTAATATGACAAGTGAATAAACCATAGACAGAATAAGATAAAAATTTTAACAAGGTATAATATAGTATATATATATATGTAGTAAAACATAGGGTTGGTCGAGGTGACCGACTTTTGAAGTAACCTCAGAGGTCAAGGTGAGGGGGAAGGTCAATAGTCCTTAGTACGACCAGTGCTACTCTAGGTCAGCGGTCCTACAGTCAGCACGGCTTTGATACCACTTATGTCACACCCGGTTTTGGAAGGCAAACCAAGTGCGAACTATGTACGTGCCAGGATCAGAACTCACGTACACAGCGATTACATAAATGAACATCAATGCACATTACTCGAATAATAAATAAAAAGAGTATTAACTTATTACATCACAGAGTCATAGACATCCACATAGTCATCGTCTTAACAGGTAAATCAAAGTGCTAGCGAAACGCAGTAAAGATAAGGCCTTCACAGGCAGCTGACTGGGGGTTGCCGCTAACCCACACCTAGAATTCGTCGTAGTCTTGGAACTCCTGGAAGTCTCCTCCCACGGCTTCACCTTCTCCTGAGCAGTGGTTACAATGCGGACAACCTGGTGTTTTGTGTTTAAGCAAGGATGAGTACACATCAACGTACTCAGCAAATGTCCCGTTTGGCTGAAGTGGACTAGCTTTATGTGGGGTTAGGCTCAAGCAGTTGCTTTTAGTTGGTCAGGTATTTATCATTAGTAGAAGCCAGATTTTAGCATTAATCAATCCATGAACCATTTCCTCATCGAGGAACAACATCATCATATTCGAACCAAAACCATAACATAATCCTTGTATCTCGAACCATCTGTATCTCTAATCAAAGAGGATCCCAAGGCTGCTCTTAACCGTGAGCACGGCTGATATATCAGTTTCACTACCCTCTGCAGAGGTCGCACACTTTACCCATGAGTCATGATGCCCTTTCTGCCCGGGGAGAGCTAATCCCCATTGACCACTACCTAGGTGGTCCGGCAGGGTATCACTACGTAGCTATTACAAAGATTCCCTAGAGATCGTAGCCGCCCGTTAGGTTTCTCCAGTTTGATAAACACAGTACCCCTCCCCGCAGGAGAGTGACTAACAAAAGCAAAACGAAAGAACCTCGGCACTCAGCCTCGGCAGAGCAAGCACTGTGCCTGGACCCCATTGACGGCACAACGGCGAAGCAACTACACCTCTAGTTCCTCTAATTAATTAGCTAAGGGCATCCCATTTCACCCTCATGGTTGCACTGTTATCCCGAGTGGTCTCTCAACGAACAGGTCCTTACGGAGAGGTACTCAGGAAACAGCCTGAGCCCCCTAGAGTATCACAAGATCATCAATATCATGAGGATAGCAGTATCGTAAATAGTCACATCATGTTCATTGATTAAGTTAAGGCAATAGCAGAATGCTAACCATAACAGCCCATAAGGTCATCAAGGATAAAGTGAAGTGTAAAGCTAGTCAATCCTTAGGTTTCAAGTAAGTAATGCGGGGTAGTAAGTTATAAATGAATAGGACATAATGGGTCAGGGGACACTTGCCTTCACCAAACTGTTGATCAGGAACTTCCTCTGCAACTTCCTCGGGAAACACAGACTGCTCGTTGTCTACGTAAAGTAATCATTCACACTATGCACTTGGGAAATAACAAACAAAAATAATATACCAAACATATGAAGCAGAGAGATCACAAGTTCATAATAGAAAAGGGATAGGCACTCTGGTATTCCCTAGGTCTAGGGTAGAGGACTATACAAAATGATTCATTATCCACTAATCAGGTTTAAGTCAGTGGTGGGGTTAAATCATTACATGGTTTTAAGTCCATAAACTTAGGTGCTCCCACTTTTATTAAAGTCTTCTATCTTTTATTTATCTCAAATATGGGCTCCAATAACCTTAATCTTATCTTACTGATCAACTATTAATTGGGACATAAAAACAGCAGGGAAACATTGGTTAAATAGGTAGACAAAAATACTATGAGCATTTTGCAATTTGAAGCACCTAATTTGGAGTTCATATGACAAAGTTATGAATTTTACAAGTTTAGGGAATAAAAATATACCCTAAATACTTATTTTGAATTAAATAAAAGGTCCGAGGACCTATGCGAGAATCCAGGGACGGCGGGTTAATTTTCAGGAAGCCGGGGGTCTCTTTAAGAAAACGCGCGGGCGAAGGGGTATCGGGCTTTCATAGCCGTTGGATCTCGGATCAACGCCCGAGATTAGATCCGCGGGCGGGCGCGCGAGCGCGCGGCGGCCTGAGCGGCTGACAGGCGGGACCGGGCAGGCAGCGCGGGGCGGACGGCTGACAGGCGGGGCCGGGCGGCAGAGCGAACGCGGGCGGGCTGACAGGCGGGGCCGGGTGGCAGAGCGAACGCGGGCGGCTGGCTGACAGGCGGGGCCCAATTGGCAGGGAGGCGGGGCGCGGGGGAAACGGCTCTGGGCCGTTGGATCTCAGGCGAACGGCTAGGGTTGGGCTCGGCCTAATTGAAACGGGGCCGTGCGATCTGGGATGGACGGCGGGGATCGGGTGGCCGGCCTTGGCCTTTCCTACGGCTAGCAGAGGCGGCGGCGCTCGTCTCCGCGGCGGAGGACTCGCCGGAGACGAGGGGCGCGGGCGCTCTGCGGGTCTCTGGGGTGACCTGAGCGGCCGGGAAGGTTGGGGAGGACGCGGGGAATCGTCCGGTGGGGGCTAGGTCAGGGCAGGGGCACCGGAGGGGGCGGTCCACGGCGAAGCGGCCCGGCGGCGGCGCTATGGGACTCCGGCGAGCAATTAAGCGCAGTAGAGAGCAATAGAGAGGAAGGGAGAGGGCAAGGGAGGTTCCTTACCTCAAGACGGACTCCGGGGACTCCTCGGTGGCGGCAATGGCGCGACGACGGCCCGGGTCGGCGGTGGCGGACCTCCGCGGCTGCACGGAGGACGGCGGGTGAGCGCGGGCAGAGGGAAATAGGGAGGGGAAGGGGAAATTGGAGCGCGTCCCGGGTTGCGGATGTCGGGGCGGAGCTCACCGTGGCTGAGGGCACGGCGGAGCTCCAACGGCGACGGGGAAACAAGCTCGGGACGGCGGCGGTTCGTGGCGACGGCGCTCTGGCGTGCGCGTAGCGAGGGGGAGGTGAGAGAGAGGCCTGCAGGTGCGCAAATGAGGGAGGGGGAGAGGGCGAGTGGGGTTCTGGGCTCAAGTGGCCGGGGGCGGGGCGGTTGCGAGCTCCACGCGCGACGTGGGCGCGGAGACCGCGGCAACGCGCGGCTCGGGCGGCGGTTACGCGGGGAAGACGGGGCTGACAGGCCGGGCCCGCAAGCAGAGAGAGAGGGAGGCGGGCGCGGAGACGGCGGCCGCGCTGACGGGCGGGCCCGCCAGGGCAGAGAGCGGGGGGGGGGGAGAGGCGCGCGCGCGGGGTTGGGCCGGCTGGGCCGAAAGGCCGAGGGGGCGGCAGGGTTGGGCTTCTTTCCCTTTTTCTTTTATTCTGGTATTTGTTTTCTCTTTTCTTTTTATTTTCTCTATTTGATTCAAATTCAAATAAGCCACAAATTCAAATTAGACTTTCTAAGAATTATGCACCAAACAAAAGTGAAATCTAGGGTTCAACATGATGCAACAATTCATACTCCCTTGGAGTTTGAGCTAATAGACTATAATTACAAATAAAATAACCACTTTTCTCCTATAGTAATGAGAAAGAGAAGATTGGGGAAGGATGAGAAAAGGGAAGTAACACCTGAATTTGTGAATATGAGCAAAGAAATTTTATACCCCCAAATTCAGGGTGTTACAGCTTTGGCGCTGTATCAACCTTCGTATTCTTTGGGCTTCCCCCACTGTGATATCGATTCGAGTCCGAAGATACCTGTTCACACATTATACTCCCGAAACATTGTTTAAATCATATTTTTGAGGACCTTCGGAAGCCGAAGGCCCCCAACAACTACTATCCACATAACCTAATCCTAGGGTTAAATACCCTATCCTAGGGTTAAGCACACATCAAGTCACCACATTACAACTTGTTTGAAAATTTTACCTAGTGAATGCATTCTAGGTGTAACAAACACATGAAATGTCAATGCACATGATGTTATGCTCAAGTTTTAGTGCCAACAACACCAGGTCTGTTACATCGCCTTAGTAGGAGGTGGAGTCTGGGAGGCCGCCTTCCCCTGCACCTCAGCCAGAGATGCCCCCTGCACCACCACAGGGCATCCCGGCTGCTGGAGGAGACCCTGACGGAGACGGAGACGATGACGACGCTGGTGGCAGTTCGAGCCACAGCACGGAGCTCTCGGAGGAGCCGGAGCCGGAGGGGTGGATTGCTAGACCCATCCCTCGTGACGCAGCTCGTGGATGTCACTTCCACGATGCTCTCGACACCTTGCTGCGTCGAGCCTTTGACCGACACACTTGGTCCATCGAGTACCGTTGTGCAATCTACCAGCATCGTCGTGGGTTATACCCGGACTAGTGGGAGGCTACTTGCTTGGTGTGCCGTCCGGATGATGATCTCTAGGGTGTAGAGGCCTTCTCAGAGCACTATTCTATTACTGAGAGGCATATTGCCGAGGCAGCCATACATGATGCAGCACGACGTGCACTTTCTCAGTATTGCTCGTTGTTCCGTGGGGTAGCTGATGGCCTTGACCTGAAGTACTATCATCATCGATCGACCAGCAGTGCTAGAGGTGTGATTGTCTCGCCAGTTGGTGAAGGCAATCCCAAGCTGAACAACATGGTTGACCTGGCCGCCGTGCTCAACACCAAGCTAGACCATGCCCTTGACGAGTTGGGCAAGGTTCGGGCGGAGGTAGCGGAATTGCGTGCTGAGTGCATGGCACACCACTATCTGGATGGTGGTTCTCCCGCCCGTGTCGGGATTCAGCACCCTTACCGTTCACCGCCCCACGGTCGCTTCGACTATGGTACCCTAGACTGCAGGACCAGGATAGATTTGGATCCATAGATCGATGGAGTCGGAGTCTATAATAATGATTAATTCAGTATCTTAGTCTTAGTTAGTCTTAATTAGAGTTAGTTTGCTTATCAGTTGTTGGATGCTTGTCGTGATGAACATGTAATGAAGTTGGTTCTTTGTAATGATTGCCATCGAGGTGGGGGTACCCCCTGCAACTTGGTGTAGTTATTAATAAAGTCAGTTATTTAGTTGGGTAATCCATTTATTTCCTCTTTCCTCTTTATCTGAGAAGTTGTCAGTGAAGATGATCAATTGTTCAGTGCTATGAAGATTTTCTATACATCTTTTCTTAAGCTGAAAGACTGCAGAGTCAGATCTGATGTGTGTGTGCTTTCCACAGATGTCTGAGAACAGGCGCAGAGGTGCAAGGCTTGCTCCGCTGGAACAGCAGGCACCCCAGGAGGAGGCAGCTCAGCAGCAGCAGTTGCCACCCCCACCCCCGATGACCATTGAGCAGATGTTCATGATGCAAACTCAGGCAGTCCAAGCAATTGGTTAGACCCTAGCAGCAATGCAGCAGGTGCAGCAGCAGCCACCCCACCCCCACGTGAGCCTCCAGTGCAAGTTCAGATGCCACAAGTGCCTAGAGACAAGAGGGCGGAATTCATGAGGGGCCATCCCCCTGTCTTTGCCTACTCTGTTGACCCATGGACGCTGAAGATTGGTTGCGTACTATGAAGCGCGAGTTGCACACTGCCCAATGCAATGATCGCGAGAAGGTTCTGTATGGTCCCCGTCAGCTAAGGGGAGCAGCACAGTCCTGGTGGGAGTCTTACCTCGCCACTCATGCCGACCCTGAAACCATCACCTGTGAGGAATTTAGGGATAACTTCTGTCGCTACCATGTGCCTGAAGGACTGATGATAGTAAGGAAGGAGGAGTTTCTTGCGTTGAAGCAAGGTCCCCTGTCTGTTAGTGAGTACAGGGATAAGTTTCTGCAGCTGTCACGCTACGCCCGAGAAGATGTCAACATGGATGCTAAGAGGCAGTACCATTTTCTGAGAGGATTGATTGATCCCCTCCACTACCAGCTGATGAACCACACTTTCCCTACCTTCCACCACTTGATCGACAGGGCAATCATGACTGAAAGGAAGCGTCGGGAGATGGAGGATAGGAAGCGCAAGATTGGTGGATCTCAGGTCGGGAGTAGCAGCCATCCCTGCTACTCAAGCAACCCACCTCAGCAATTCAAGCAAGGTCACCAGCACCAGCATCAGCGTCAGCATCAGCACCAGTACCAGAGGCAGTTTTCTCAACAGCACCAATAGTACCGTCAGAGCACCCAACTAAAAGGAAATGAGTACAAGCATCAGAATAACCAGACAACTTGCCTTTCGGCCCCGGCAATCAACCAGAATAGCCAAGCAGCTCCAGCGCAAGTAGGAGGCCGTGCGTGCTTCTATTGTGGAGAACAAAACCACTAGGTGAAGAACTGTCCAAAGAAAGCAGCTCAGCAGTCGCCAGCAGTCAATACCCTATCAAGACAAGGAGCGCCACAGCAAGCACCAGGAGGCCATGGTCAGGCCTACAACCATGGAAAGGTGAACCACCGGGAGGCCGAAGCAATCCATGATGCTAAGGACGTGGTAGTAGGTATGTTTCTAGTCGAATCCTATCCAGCAAAAGTATTATTTGATACTGGTGCCACACATTCTTTTGTTTCTACATCTTGGGTAGAAGCACATAACATCCCCCTAGAACCAATGATCCCACGTTTAAGAGTTAATTCAGTTGGGGGAAAGTTCAGTTCGATAGGATTTGTCTGAATCTAAGGATTGAAATAAAGGGGATAGACTTCCCCGCTAACCTAGTAGTAATGGGAACTCAAGGGTTAGATGTCATCCTAGGGATGAATTGGTTACACAGAAACCAAGCCACTGTAATTTGTGACAAGAGAACAGTTAAGTTGGTGTCCCCATCCGGAAAGGAAGCAGTAACTAAGCTGTACTTGCCTGAACTAGAAGAAGGAGCCTGTCACCATTTATCAGTAGATGAGAAAGAGTCCAATCTGATTGAGGCAATTAGGATTGTGTTAGAATTCCTCGATGTATTCCCTGAGTTACCAGGCATGCCACCTAAAAGGAAGGTTGAATTTGCCATAGAGCTTATCCTAGGCACCGCCCCTATTTCCAAGATAGCCTATCGAGTGTCTGGACCAGAGTTGGTAGAACTCAAGAAGCACATTGATGAGTTGTTAGAGAAATGCTATATCAAACCAAGTACCTCACCTTGGGTAGCCCCAGTGCTATTTGTGGAGAAGAAGGATGGTACAAAGAGGATGTGCATCGATTATAGAGCTTTGAATAAAGTCATTGTCAAGAGCAAGTACCCCTGCCTCGAATCGAGGACCTATTTGATCAGCTGAGAGGAGCCAGTGTGTTCTCAAAGATAGATATGAGGTCAGCTTACCATCAGCTCAATATCCGACCTTCGGATATACTGAAGACAACATTCATCACCAAGTATGGGTTATATGAGTTCATGGTTATGTCATTCAGCTTGACGAATGTGCCAGCCTACTTCATGTATCTGATGAACAGTGTGTTCATGGACTACCTCGACAAGTTCGTAGTGGTGTTCATTGATGATATTCTTGTATATTCTCAGAATGAGCAAGAGCATGAGGAACATTTGAGGAAGGTACTTCAGAGGCTACGAGAATGCCAGTTGTACGCCAAACTTAGCAAGTGCGAGTTCTAGATCAGCGAAGTTATGTTCTTGGGTCATATTATAAACCGAGATGGACTAGCTGTAGATCCAAAGAAGGTAGTAGCGATTCTGGACTGTAAAGCACCAAAAGATGTCCGAGGAATCAAGAGTTTCATTGGGATGGATGGTTATTATCGGCATTTCATTGAAGGTTTCTCCAAGATTGCCAGGCCAATGATAGCCTTGCTAGCAAGGAAGGTTGAGTTCAAGTGGACCCCAGCATGCCAAGAATCATTTGAGATGTTGAAGCAGAAGTTGACGACAGCACCGGTATTGGTTCTGCCAGATGTTCACAAGCCGTTCTCAGTATATTGCGATGCTTCGTACACCGGACTGAGATGTGTGTTAATGCAGGAAGGGAAAGTAGTGGCATACGTGTCCCGCTAGTTAAAAGTTCCTAAGAAGAATTACTCCACTCATGATCTAGACCTAGCAACAGTGGTTCATGCACTGAAGACCTGGAGGCACTATCTTTATGGGTAGAAGTGTGATATGTACACGGATCACAAGAGCCTCAAGTACATATTCACTCAGTCAGAGTTAAACATGAGGCAGCGAAGATGGCTAGAGTTGATCAAAGACTATGAGCTAGAGATTCATTATCACCTAGGCAAAGCAAATTTGGTTGCAGATGCTCTCAGCAGAAAAAGTCAAGTTAATATGTTGGCCGCCCACCCGATGCCGTTCGAGCTAGCGAAGGAATTCGACAGGCTGAGTCTCGGATTTTTGAACAACACTCAAGGAGTGACAGTAGAGCTAGAACCCACCCTAGAACAAGAATATCAGGAAGGTCAGAAGGATGATGAGAAGATCAATGAGATCAGGCAGCTAATCATAGATGGGAAAGGTCCAGATTTCTGAGAAGACGCAGAAGGAGTGGTATGGTTCAAGGATAGGTTGTGTGTTTCCTACATCAAATCGATCTGGGAACTGATTCTCAAGGAAGCCCATGAGACAGCATATTCTATACACCCTGGTAGCAAGAAAATGTACCAAGACCTGAAGAAGAGATTCTGGTCGTACGATATGAAAGGAGAGATAGCAGAGTATGTGGCCAGATGCGACAGTTGTGAGAGGATCAAGGCAGAACATTAGAGGCCCGCAGGTTTGTTGCAGCTGTTGCAGATTCCTCAGTAGAAATGGGATGAGATTGGGATGGACTTTGTAGTCGGTCTGCCCTACACTCGAGCTGGTTATGACTCCATCTGGGTAGTAGTGGACCGTTTAACAAAGGCGACCCATTTCATACCAGTTAAGGCCACCTATAACAGTGCGGTGTTGGCAGAATTATACATGTCTCGGATTGTGTGCTTGCATGGCATTCCAAAGAAGATAGTATCAGACAGAGGCATCCAGTTTACCTCTCATTTTTGGCAGTAGCTACATGAAGCTTTGGGTACACACTTGAAGTTCAGTTCTGCTTATCACCCGCGGATAGATGGTCAGACTAAGAGAACCAACTAGATTCTTGAAGACATGTTGAGAGCTTGTGCTTTGCAAGACAAGTTAGGTTGGGATAAGAGGCTACCATATGCAGAATTCTCCTACAACAACAGCTATCTGGCTAGTCTGATGATATCGCCATTCGGAGCGCTTTATGGGAGGAATTGCAGAACTCCATTGCACTGGGACCAACCTGGCGAAAGGCAGGTGTTCAGTCCAGATATTTTGCTTGAAGCTGAAGAGAATATCAGGATGGTCCGGGAGAATCTGAAGGCAACACAGTCCAGACAGCGAAGCTATGCTAACACCAGAAGAAGGGAACTCAGTTTTGAAGTGGGAGACTATGTCTATTTGAAAGTGTCGCCCATCAGAGGAACCAAAAAGTTTGGAGTCAAAGGCAAGTTAGCACCTCGATATATCGGGCCATATCAGATTCAAGCAAGACGTGGAGAAGTAGCATATCAACTTAGCTTAACAGAGAATCTGTCTGCCGTGCACAATCTGTTTCACGTGTCTCAGTTGAAGAAATGCTTGCGAGTGCTAGAAGAGTAGTTGCCAACAGAGGACCTTGAAGTTCAGGAAGATCTGACATATATTGAGAAGCCCGCACAAATTCTGGAGACAGCAGATTAGGTCACTCGGAGGAGCACTATCCGGATGTGCAAAGTCAAGTGGGGTCACCACTCAGAAGAAGAAGCAACCTGGGAAAGAGAAGACGATCTAAGAGCCAAATACCTAAATCTCGAGGGCGAGATTCTTTGCTAGCCAGCCCTAAATCTCGAGGGCGAGATTCTTTTAAGGGGGATAGGTGTGTAACACCCTGAATTTGGGGGTATAAAATTTCTTGCTAATTACCAACCAGATTCAGGTGTTACTCTTCTCTCTCTAGTTTCTCTCTTTCTCTTTCACTTTTGGTTAGGGTTAGCTTAATTAGGGAGGGTTTTATTTATTTTATTTTGTCCAAAACATTATGAGTCATGAAATGTTGCATCATGTTGAGCTCCAAATATTCATTGAATTGTTGCAAATGTTTGATTGGGTTTGAATTTGAAACTTAGTTTGAATTTGAATTGAAAACCCTAGAGAAAATAAATAGAAAAGGCATTAGAAATTCCCTGAAAATAGAAAAAACCATTTCAGCCCAGTCGGCCCAGCAGGCCCAGCCTCGCGCGCGCTTGTGCCCGCGCGACCTCGGTGTCTGACAGGCGAGTCCCGCCTATCGGCGCCAACCCGCGCACCATCTCTCCCTCTCCCTCCTACTACCTAGTGGGCCAGTCCTGTCGGTGCCTTTCCTCGTGCCCACGCACCCGCTCTCTCTCTCTGTCCCACGGAGCCCACCTATCAGCTCGTTCCCAGCCTCCCGCCCACGACCCTCGCCGTGGACGCGCCCACGACCGCGTATTCTTCGGCCACCTCCGCACGTCCTCGCCCATTTGGAGCCCCGCGCCCCACTCGCCCACTTCCTCCCGCTCACTTGTGCCCTCAGCCGAACCCTCTCGCCCCCTCTCTCACTTTGCTCACGCGACCAGGTAGCTCCACTGCCGCTCACCGAAGGCCACATCTCTCTTGCCTCGGTGAGTTCTACCTCGCCGTCAGCTACTCGGGACGCCCTTCGGGTTGCCTATTCCCTCCCTGGATTGCCTGGTCTGCGCTCACTAGAGCATTTCTTGTGCAGCCGGAGCCCGTCGCCGTCGACCCGAAGCTCCACCGCATCCCCGTCGTCCCCTAAGCGCTCCAGAGTTCGCACTCAAGGTGAGCAACCTTCCCGTGCCCTTAATTTGTCCATTATTGTCCTTCTTCCCGCGCAATTCCTCGCCGAAGTTGATCCTTGCCACCTTTAGCCCGCCTCACCGTGTCCCGCGCTCTCTAGTGCTCCTGCGCCAGCGTGGTACCCATGGTCAAGTTCACCAGTTTGCCCTGATCGTGCCTGAACCCTTCCCCAAGCCTATAGCGCCCTGCCATGGCCGGTCCCCTCGTCTCCGACGAGATCCCGCCGCGAGGTCAAGCGGTGCCGCCGCGCCAAGGAACCACCATCCGACCGTGCTGGCAGATGGATCTCGGATGTCCATCCGAGATCTGGCGGTCTTGGTTTAAGAGATTAGGTCTAATCCCGACCGCTCGATCCAGATCTGACTTTTCCCCACTCTCTCCCTCACCCACGCCCTACAGCTGGGGCCGGCCGGTCAGGCCGCTTCGCCCTAGGCCGCTAACACCCCTGGCCCCCTAGTCAGCCCGCGCCCATGTTCGCGCGCGCTTCTGCTCGGCCAGATCTAATCTGGGCCGTTGCTCACTGATCCAATGGCCGAGAACACCCCGTACCCCTTCGCATGTATTTTTGCTTAAGAGACCATCGGGTTTTAGGAAATTAACCCACCGTCCTGAGTTTTAGCGCGTAGACCACTGGATTCTTTTAAATAGCCCCCTGTGCTTTTAAATATTTACAGAATTAGACCTAATTTCATATTTCAAACTTCAAAACTTGTTTATTTCATATCTTTTTTATATGAACTCCAAATTTAGTGGTTCAAATTGCAAAATGCTGATAAGATTATTATCTGTATGAATAAATTATGTTCATCTATAGTTTGTACACTTTAATTTTGTACCTAGAATATAATTTTAATGTATATGTTGAATTATTCCTTTAATAAAATAAATAAAAAGGAAAACCATAGGGGTAAATGGATGTTTAATCTTGTGAGTTTAACAAAGTGTAAGGTAAGAATTAATATCTGGTTTAACCTTTAGGTCTCAATAAAATGAATAGTATTAGATTATGTAATCATGGACAACACTTAAGGAGTAATCAACTCCTAATTAAGATTAGTTCATTTTATAATTTGATCTCCTTTTTCTTTAATTAGTACTATACCTTTTGAGATGTGTTCCAATGTTTGTACATGTTTGATGTGCTGTTCATTTCTAGTTTCCAACTGTATTGTATGTATGATCGCTTTATTTAGACAAGGACCAGCCCGTGGTTCCTAAGTGTGTTGCTGAAGATCTTCCTGAGCAACAACCTGGTGAAGGCAAGTGTCCTCAGACCTATCATGTCCTATTTTACTTTATAATTCACTATCCCACATTATATTATTGAAACTTAAGGATTGACTAGTCTGTATTTACCTTATCCTTGTTTACCTTTTTGGGTTAATCATGGTTAGCTTATGCTATTGCTTTAACTTAATCAACAAACATGATGTGATTATTTATGATACGATGATGTTATGCCGATGATGATATTGTGATACTTTAGGGGACTCAGGCTGTTTCCTGCGTACCTCTTCGTAAGGACCTATTTGGGGAGTGACAACCTGGGATAACAGTGCAACCATGAGGGTGGAATGGGATGCTCTTAGCTGATTAATTAGAGGAACCAGAGGAGTAGTTGGCTTCGCCGTAGGTCCGTCAATGGGGTCCAGACACAATACTTGCTCTGCCGAGGCTGGTTGTAGAGGTTCTCAATTTGGTTTTGTTAGTCACCCTTCCTTTGGGCAGATGTACTGTGTTTATCAAACTAGAGAAACCTAACGGGCAACTATGACCTCTGGGAATCTTTGTAAAGGCTACGTAGTGAGACCCTGCTAGGTCATCTTGGTAGTGATCAATGGGGAGGCTAGAACCCTAGGCAGAATGGGAATCACGACTTGTGGGTAAAGTGTGTGACCTCTGCAGAGTGTTAGAAACTAATATATCAGTCGTGCTCAAGGTTATGAGCGGTCTTGGGATCCTCTTTGATTAGAAAAACTGTGGTTACTTTTATGATGATGGTTAGCAATGATGGTTATAATTTTGGTCTCTGGTAATTCCTCTTGGAGGGAGTGACTCTGGGTAATAATTGGGTTTATTACTAAAATTTGGCTCTACTTATAGTAATACAACTTGACTAACTAAAAGCAACTGCTTAACCTTAACTCCAAATACAGCTAGACCACTTTAACCAAACGGGACATTTGTTGAGTACGTTGATGTGTACTCACCCTTGCTTTACAAACCACCCCACCCTAGGTTGTCCCCACTGTACTCAGTGCTCAGGAGGAGATGTTGGCAACATGGAGGACTTTGAGGAGTTTCAGGACTACGATGAGTTCTAGTTTATTTTAGTGGCAAACCCCCAGTCAGTTGCATGTGTAGGCTTATCTTCTACGTTTCGTTTCTCCACACTTTGATATTAAGGTTGAAGACTATGGCTATGTATTAAACTTTGTGGATGTCTTGGACATCTTGATGTAAATAAAGTACCTTTCCGCTATTTACTTTGAGCATCGTGTGATGATGTCCAATTATGTAATCGCTATGTACGTGAGTTCTGATCCTAGCACGTACATGGTTCGCATTCGGTTTGCCTTCCAAAACTGGGTGTGACAACCGCGAATCGACAAGATTGTCGACAGCGTAGTAGGCTGCTAAGTCATGTCTCTGCTATATTGCTTCTTGGGCTACCACCAGATCTACATGAAAGAGGAGGACAAGGCCATCACCAGCTTCATCACACCCTTCGGCATGTACTGTTTTCTATGGATGCTCAAGGGACTCAAGAATGCCAGTTCAACTTTATCCTGCCTCGCCAAGAAGAACCTCGAAAACCAAGTAGGCAACAACATCTTCACCTATGTGAACGACATCGTCGTAGCAAGCAAAAGCAAAGAGGACCACCTGACTGACCTCGCAGAGACATTCACCAACATGCGCGACGCAAGATTACGACACAACCTAGATAAGTGTGTCTTCGAGGTACGTCAGGGAAAAATACTCGGCTACTTGGTATTGCACCGAGGGATCGAAGCCAACCCAACCAAAATCCAAGCAATCATGGACATGGCATTGCCGCAATCTACCAAAGACATCCAGTGGCTGACAGGAAGACTAGCGGCCCTGAACAGATTCATCTCCAAATCCGCCGAGCGAAGCCTGCCATTCCTTAAACCTTTAAGTGGAGTGAAAGACTTCGTCTAGGGCCTGGAGCAAGCAAAGACCTTCGAGTAGCTAAAACAACATATGTCTGACTTAGCAACCTTAACAAGTCTAGACCCAACACTCCCCCTCCTCCTTTACATTGCGTCCTCGCATAACGCAGTCAGTGCAGCACTAGTCCAAGAAAAGGACAGGGATGGCAAAAATCAGCAATCAGCAATGCCCAGTATACTACATCTCCGAAGTCCTCACAACTTCCAAATGCAACATGACTGAACTTGAGAAGATCTCATACACAGTCATCATGGCTTCGAGCAAGCTGCGACATTACTTCGAGGCATTCAAAATACGAGTCACTTTAGACAGGGGTCTTGGAGAATTGTTCAGGAACCCGGAAGCATCCGCCAGAATTGCAAAGTGGGCAGTGGAGCTCTCAGGATACAACATCACTTTTGAGCCCAGAACAGCAATCAAGTCACAAGTCCTGGCAGACTTCATCGTAGACTGGACAGGACCTGTGGGGCCGCAGCAGGGGCACGTAGAATTAGCTTGGACTATCCACTGCAATGGCGCATGGTGTCACGCAGGGACAGGCGCCACGGCGATCAACACATCACCCGCCGGAGTCAAATACAGATACATCGCGCGCCTCAGTTCTGCTTTAGAGTCCGACAGATGCACAAATAACATAGCAGAGTACGAAGCAGTCATCCTCAAACTTTGCAAGCTGCAAGCCCTCGGCGTCGCTACATGCATCATTAAAACAGATTCCAAGGTCCTCGCCGGCCAAATCGAAAAGGAATACTCAGGCAAAGAGCCCGTACTGATGTAGTACCTCACCACTGTCCATAGCCTCAAGAAGCAATTCAAGGGCTTCACTCTACAACAAGTTGAGAGAAGTAAGAACGAAGAGGCCGATACATTGGCTAAAGCAGTAGCCAAAGGCGAAGCCCTGCCCTCCGATGTGTTCTATCATGTCATCGGCACACCAGCCGTCCGGAGTCCAGAAGGCTTGCAAATAACGCAAGACACCGACGGACGCCAGATTGTCAACCTCATAATGGCCGAAGACTGGCGAGCTCCAATAACTCTTTACCTTCGGCGCCATTACCATACATCCGATCGCAACGAGTCCAAAAGGCTTCAGCACAAGAGCAGAGACTTCAAAATCGTCGACGGCCAGCTTTACAAAAAGGGAATCAACCAGCCTATGTTGAAATGCATAACCGAAACTGAAGGCCTAGAGCTTCTACGTGAAGTCCACAGCGGAACTTATGGATCACACTCAGGACTCAGGGCCCTCGCAGCCAAGGTAATTCGTCAGGGATTCTATTGGTCCACAATAATATGCATGGCCAACTGAGTCACCAAATCATGCGAAGCATGCTAGAAATTCTCTCCTCGAACGGGTGCCCCTTCGCAACTTACCAAGCTCATCGCCCACACCTGGCCGCTTTAGCGGTGGGGGCTCGACATTGTTGGTCCACTACCCACGGCTCAAGAGACCCTAAAATTCACCTTAGTTGCCGTTGAGTACTTCACCAAATGGATCGAGGGCAGAGTAGTCTCCACAATAACATCAAAGACTGCACAAAATTTTTTTGGCAGAATATCGTATGTCGGTTCGAAGTAACATCCGAACTGATAGTCGATAACGACAAACAGTTTGACAACCAAGACTTCCGAGAATTTGCAGCTCCATCGGCACGAAGGCAGTGTTCGCCTGTCTACCACCCACAGTCCAACGGTGTTGTCGAACGCGCCAACGGCAAGATCTTCAGCGCTATCAAGAAAAGGCTTCTTGATGGCAAAAAGGGCAAATGGGTAGACCATGAAAGGGAAATTAGGTCAACCATTTCCTATAATTAATTTTGGTGGTTAACGACTAACACAAACACATGGACTAACTAGTTTGTCTAGATTTTATTTATCTCAGGTGCATAAGGTTCAACACAAACCAAGAAACAATTTAGTTAGGGGACACAATTTATTTGGAGCAAAAAGGACTTGAGTGTGTTGGAATTTGGCGCACCGGACACACCTGACAGTGTCCGGTGCACCAGGCCCGTACAACTTCAAACTAGCCACTCTCATGAATTCTAGGCAGCCTCTGCTATAATTCACCAGACTATCCGGTGTGCCACCGGATTGTTCGGTGAGCTAGCGGAGCAACGACTCCCTATGCGCCAACAGTCGACTGTGTAGAGCTACAGTGCACTGTAGTGCCACGGCAGAAGTCAGAGGGCACTAGACTATCCGGTGTGGCACTAGACTATTCGGTGTGGCACTAGACTGTCCGGTGCAGCAAGACGACAAGACTTCCCAACGGTCAACTGCTCCAAACCCTAATGGACGCGCTGACGTGGCGTGCACTAGACAGTGCACAGTGACTGTCTCGTGGCGCACCGGACTATCCGGTGTGCCCATCGCTAGCAGAAATCAGCCAATGGCCAGAAGTGGTTGGGAGGCTATAAATACCCCCAACCACCTCATTCACTTCCATCCAAGCCTTCTGAAATCTTCATTCATTGCAAGAGCAAAAGCCCAACACTCCAAGACACAATCAAAGCAATCAATCCATTCAAAGCCCCAAAATCAACTCTAGTGCATTAGGGCTTGTGAGAGGAACACTTGTGTTCTTTTGTTGCTCTTGTCGCTTGAATTGGCCTTTTCTTTTTCCCTTCTTATTCTAAAGAGACTTGTAATCGAAGCAAGAGACACCTAAGTGTGTGGTGGTCCTTGCAGGGTCTAAGTGACCTGTGAGATTAAGGAAAAGGCTCACTTGGTCTAAGTGATCGTTTGAGAGAGGGAAAGGGTTGAAATAGACCCAGTCTTTGTGACCTCCTCAACAGGGACTTGGTTCTTCGGAACCGAACATCGGTAAAACAAATCATCGTGTTCACTCGCTTTGATTCTCGTTTGATTTGTCTTCACTCTCTAACGTCTTCTTGCTAGTATTGGTTTGAGTTGGCTCCCATACGTCATCCGCATTCTTTGAGCAACTCTAAGCAAGAGAAACATTCTTTTGACTTGAATTTAATTCTAACGCTAATCCCGACCTTAGTGTGTGTTTAAGTTTATAAATTTCAGGTTTTGCCTATTCACCCCCCTCTAGGCGACTTTCAATTGGTATCAGAGCTAGTGCTTCATTAAGAGTCTAACCAATTCGAAGTGATGTCTGGAGATCACGCCAAGAGGGAGATCATGACCGGCGACAAGCCCACGGGCTTGAGGAGGACTCTATCAAGGGAGGCTGGCAACAAGTTAAAGGAGGAATCCTCTTCCACCATCAAGTCACTTAGGAGGAGTGACAAGAAGAAGAAGAAAATAAAGAAGGTGGTCTACTACGAGACCGACTCTTCATCACCCTCCACGTCCGGCGCCACAAGCGCAAGAAGTATAGTAAGATGCTATGGGGGACAGATATCCCCCGGGTCCATTAGAAGGCAAGAAGGCCTCGCGTGGGGCTTTGGGCCAATTACCTCGCAAGGCCATCCCTTCGTGGGCCAAGCTAGAGCTACTGGCTGAATGGATTGAACCAAGAAAAAAGGAGACTTAGGCCTAGGCAGGCCGTCAGACTTGTGCGCTATCCATAGCGCCCGCTCGACTTTCTCGCACATGGTGTCCTTGAATATTGAGGCAGATTAGCGATAACTCGGCAAGATTGTAGTGAGATCAGTTCAGTCGGTTCGCTATTACCTAGGAGAAGTGAGATCATCATATACGCATGGAGTGCCCCACGGTCGAATATATAAGGCCTAGGGGACACCCCATCATTTCAATCGACCATCTACCTATCTCATTAGCTTTTCTCTGTCCAGGAGACTCCACTTGTAACCCACCACATAAAAGATCCACACCAGGAAGTAGGGTGTTACGCCTCTCCAAGCGGCCCAAACCTGTAGAAAATTACCTGTCCATCTCTTGTGCGTCTAGCATGAACAGTTGAGGTACAGTCGACATCACCGTCCTAACCAAAATCACCGCGAGGGGTAACCCTAGGTGTGCAGTCGGGCTCTAAACACCGACAGCTGGTGTGCGAGGTAGGGGTTGTTTCATCGATCCAAGCTAGCTCAATGGCCATCACATCCCAGTGCAAGATTACTCTTCGCACTAGATCCATGTTCTGCTTCGGAACCATCTCGTCCGTATTAGATGAGAAGGAAACTCTGCACCACGTAGCATACCTGCCGGAGAAAAAGTTTGCCTCGGAGATCTCAAAGAAAACTGGAGTAGAACAGCGGATGGCGCAGCTGCCCGTATCTCGAGCAAAGGTGGCCTCTTACAAACCAAAGATTGGGAACTTGCCTACCTGAATGATTCCGCTGTCCACCTCGCCCACAAAGGACTGGACACAGATCACTAGAAAGAAGGAGAAAAACGTCCCAAGTAAGGGGACGGGACCTTGCCAAGTCATCTTTCCGGCACCTTCGCCCTCAAAGGAGGACGGAAAGAGACACGCCATCACAACAGCTCCATTCTACCTCGACATACTCATCATCGGAGGGAGATTGGAGTCGTCCCCTATCTCTGACGACGAGCTGACTATGCAAGGGGAAGAACCTCCCTAGCATGAAGCGCGACGATGAAGGAACAAACGCCAAAATGTGCAGCGACATCATGAGGCCAGGGAACAAGACCCGGCATAGCCCTTGTCTAGGGATGAAGCTTCAGAAGTTGGAGAAACTCCTGATGAGCGGGTACACCGAGAAAGGCGGAATTCTTGCCACCGTGATCGCCGATAGGCTCAGGACCGAGAACGGGAGCAAGCCGAGCAAGGCGCAAGGTTGCGCCGGGAAAATCCTCTCTTTTCTCGGAACCGGTACCCCGACTTTGCTC
Organism: Zea luxurians; assembly: GCA_029449295.1. Lineage (NCBI taxonomy): Eukaryota > Viridiplantae > Streptophyta > Magnoliopsida > Poales > Poaceae > Zea > Zea luxurians. The sequence continues at coordinate 140,834,416 of JAOPSE010000009.1, read as the reverse complement.
GCGCAATGAACATGCCGAGTGAAGTCGGAGGGGTGCTAGCCCAGATAGCTGATGGTCTTCCGCGGATTCCGGACACAGAAGGCTACCGACGACTGCTTACTCGGGCAGCTAATCATCTTCTGCCCATCGCTCACCCCTCGAGTGACCTACGCCACGCCATCAATAGCCGACGAGCCGCGTAGAGCTCCATCAATGCTTCACGCGACCGAAGGCATGAAAATGATATAAGGCACCAGGAGGAATATGACCGGGACCACGGCGTCCTAGCTCGAAGTCGCGCCACTCGAGTTGAGTCTACTGTGGCCTCGACTAGTGGCCCAACCCGGGTACAGTCGAGACGACATGCCACCAGCTCCCCTCCATGGAACCGGCCTCACAAACGCCGATAAGAAGACACATGCAAGGTCTCCATGCTCACTCCGCGTCTCCGGGCCATCTAGTGGCCCCTAACTTCAAAGTCTCCAACATCGACAAGTATGAGCCCAAGCAGGATCCGAGAGGCTAGTTGGCCGTCTACACTATCGTCCTAGGACAAGACGCTCTACAGTGGCTACGACATCTGCCGCGACACTGCATCGATGATTGGAGCAACTTCAGTCGGCGTTTCATTGCCAACTTCTAGTCTCTCTCCGACAAGCCGGCGCAGCCATGGGACCTCAAATCCATTAGGCGCCAAGGCGATGAAACACTCCGGTCGTACCTCAAGAGGTTTCAGACCATGAGGAACCGTATCCTTGAAGTCACCGATGCAGTGGTGATCGAAGATTTCTACCGGGGATCCAATGACTCGCCTTCGTCCGAGCCATACTACAGAAAGCGCCTGCCACCTCCGAACAACTATTTCGAGAGGCAGACCTCTACATCACCACAAACGAGTGGGCCTAGGACCTCATCAGAGGAACAAAACCTGCACCACCCGCGCCACGGCGTGACATGAACCAACAACCTAAAAGGCACTAGGAGAAGAGGCCTCGTGAGGAGGTGCACACTGCCGGACCACCCGTCGCTCACGCCCGTAGTGCGCCTTGCGGAGGGGAATGGACACTAGATGAAATCCTCGACGCCTAGTGCCTGTACCACAAGGACATGCACCACACCCTACAGAACTGCAGGGATTTAAAGCACTCCGTCGGGCACGACTGACCGTTCCAGCCTCTACCACCTCCCCCACCACGAGGAGGGCATGGCGAGCCCAAACAGCCTCCACAGCAAGAATGGGGAGGGTGCGGAGCATTCCAACGCGTTGATAGGGAGGTCAACATCATCTTCGAAGGACATGGATCACAGGAGAACTGGAGGCAACAAAAGCTTAGCGACCGACAGGTCCTAGCGGCAACCACCAGTGCCCCAGCTCCTTACCGGTGGTCGGAGCACGCAATAACCTTCAGCCGAGCGGATCAATGGCTCAACTTCGACCACCCTAGCAAGTACCTGCTCCTCATCGATCTAATGATCCAAGAAAGCCGGGTGAAGAAAGTACTAGTGGACATGGGAAGTAGCATTAACGTTACCTTCCCTAGACGCTCCTGGCCTTGGGGGTCACCCTCAAAGACCTCACTGAGTCAGATACTCCCTTCTTTGGTATCGTGCCGTCTGAAGTGGAGTACCCACTCGGCCACATCTACATGCCCGTCACCTTTGGGACTCCGTAAAACTATAGAACCGAGTTCTTGAGGTTCGAGGTGGCACGCTTCGAATGCGGATACAACACCATCATCGGTAGACGGGGACTGGCAAAGTTCATGGCCATTCCACATTACTCATACATGATATTTAAGATGCCGGGACCTCAAGGAATCATTACTATGCGCGCTGACTTCCAAGGCACCATGGAGTGCTTTCAGGGAGCCATCCAAGCAGCCCTCACTGTTGGGCCCCTAACAGCTTCCCCTGCACAAGCAGACACCAAGTCAGAGGAGGGTCTCACAATACCCACTAATGAAGCTCAAGCCGTGACCTCTATACGGTTGACTGAAGAGACTAAGAGGATCAACCTGGGATTCATTGATGAGCGCAAGACCGCCATTATCAGTTCTAGCCTTGATGACAAATAGGAAAGCACGCTCGTCTGGTTCCTACAAGATAACCGAGATGCATTCGCATGGCAACCTGCGGATATGCCAGGAGTCCTGATAGAACTGGCCGAGCACAAATTAAAGGTCTATCCTCAAGCAAGGCCGATTCGACAGAAGCTACGTCGTTTCATGCCTGATAAAAGAGAAGCTATTCGCGCCGAGTTAGCCCGCTTAGTGTCTGCAAGGTTCACTAGGGAGGTACTGCACCCCGAGTGGCTAGCGAATCCTGTTCTTGTACTCAAAAAGAATAAAGTAGATTGGCGCATGTGCGTCGACTATACTGATCTCAACAAGCATTGTCCAAAAGATCCTTTCGGGCTCCCTAGAATAGATCAGGTAGTTGACTCGACTGCTGGCTGTTCTATGCTCTCCTTCCTAGACTGCTATTCCGGGTATCATCAGATCAGCTTGGCAAAGGAAGATGAGGAGAAGACTACTTTCATCACCCCGTTTGGAGCTTTCTGCTATACCTCCATGTCGTTCGGCCTCAAGAACGCTGGAGCGACTTATTAGAGACCCATCCAGACATGCTTAACCGATCACTGGGGCAAGCGGGTGGAAGCCTACGTCGATGATGTGGTTATCAAAATAGAAAACTCAGAAAACTTCATCGATGATTTGTAGTTGGTCTTCAACAGCTTGAGGTGCTACCGGTGGAAGCTAAATCCAGAAAAGTGTGTCTTCGTAGTACTGGCAGGGAAGCTACTTGGGTTCATTGTCAGCCACTGAGGAATTGAAGCAAACCTAGAAAAGATCAAGGCCATCATGAGAATGGAAGCGTCGCGGTCACAAAAAAAGGTGCAAAGGCTTACTAGATGCATGGTAGCCCTGAGCAGGTTCATATCAAGGCTTGGCGAGAAAGGGATGCCATTTTATAAATTGCTCAAGAAGGTGGATAAATTTCAGTGGACCACAGAGGCACAAAAATCTCTAGAGGCACTGAAGATGTTTTTGACAACACCACCAGTACTCAAGCCACCACGCCGAGCTACGCCTGGTCAGCCGGCGGAAGATTTGCTCCTTTACATCTCCTGCATGACTCACATGGTAAGCACTGTGTTAGTAGTCGAGCGGGCGGAGGAAGGACATGCTTACCCGGTGTAGCATCCAATTTACTTCATCAGCAAAGTCCTCGGGCCCTCAAAGATAAGGTATCCTCAAGTCCAGAAGCTGCTGTACGCGGTACTTCTAACCGCTCACAAGCTCTGATACTACTTTGACGACCACAAAGTCATAGTAGTCACAGGTTTCCCGATAGGGGACATTCTCCACAACAAGGAAGCTATTGGAAGGATAGCCAAATGGGCATGCGAGCTGGGAGCTCACGACATAGAGTTCCGGCCTCGCACGGCAATAAAGACTCAGGCACTGGTCGACTTCATAACATAATGGACTGAGCATCAGGTCCCGGATAGCCCAGAAGTTACTGAGGTGTGGAGAATGTACTTTGATGGTTCACTGAAACTGCAAGGAGCGGGTGCAGGGATTCTCTTTATCACCCCGGGAGGTGAACAACTCAAGTATGCACTCCAGTTGATGTTTCTGGCATCAAACAATGCGGCAGAATATGAAGCACTAGTCCACGGGCTGAGCATTGTAGTATCACTCGGCATCAAGAAGCTGATGATATATGGTGACTTGTTGGTGGTTATAAGCCAGATAAACAAGGATTGGGACTGCTCGACCAATTCAATGGACAAGTATTGTGCTGCTATGCAAAAACTAGAAGACAAGTTTGAGGGATTGGAGTTCCATCACGTGGAAAGAGATCGCAATGCAGCACCTGATACGTTGTCGAAGCTAGGATCCAGTTGGGCCCAGGCTCCACCTAGGATCTTCGTCCAAGAAATATCACAGCCGAGCATCCTCACGGATCAGGTGGAGGAATGCAACGCCTTGAGCCAACCGAAGCAGATCCCAACGACTGGAGAGAGCCTATCATCAGATACATAAAGAATGAAGAAGAGCCGAATTACAAGGCTGCAGCAGAGCGTATCGCAAGGCAGTCATCCCACTACACCATCATAGGGGCTCACTGTACAGGAGAGGCGCCGGAGGAGTCTTCATGAAATGTATTCACTCGGCCACTGGGAGACAATTGTTAGGTGAAATCCATGCCGGGCAATGTGGGGTACATGCTGCATCAAGGACTATGGTCAGGAAGGCTTTCAGATCTGGTTTCTACTGGCCAACTGCGAAGAGTGATGCTGCCGAGTTAGTCCAGAAGTGTCAAGCATGCCAGTTCCTATCAAAGCAACAACACTTGCCCACGCAGCAGATGCAGACCATTCCTCTAACCTGGCCGTTTGCATGCTGGCTGTATGGCCCAAAATTTGTATAAGAAAAAAATAATAATCAAATAAATATATGAAGAAATAAAATAGCAAATTCAGATATCTCGAATTATACTGGGGTGTTGAAATTTGAGGACTGAAGTTTGAAAACCAAGAATTATTTAGAAAAGAAGTAATAGAAACGTTTTCTATTCAACTAAATGATTATGCATATCATTAAATGATGCACCATAAACATTTATTTATATAAATATTTAATGTTGAAGTAACTTTTGCTTCTTATCCCACCTTCAAAATACTATTTTTCTATAATGAAAGAAAACAATATGAGTGTGTTTCATATTTCAAACATCTACCAAGCAAATAAATTAATTAAAATAAATGTACATCTATTTCATCATAGTTAATTTTGAGTATGTATTAAAGAATTGAATTCGTAAACTTTATCATGGATTTGAATTTTAAATTTTTAAATCAAAAGGGGATAGAAAATAGAGAATGTGAAGGAAATTCTAGAATTTAGAAAAGGGAAGAAAATAAATATTATGTGGATAAAAATAAGTAAATAAAAATATATATTCCTACACTAGAGTTTGAATTTGTATAATTGACTCAAAGGTGAAACTCATATTCAAATTCAAATTTGGATTCAAAATAATTATGAATAAAGAAAAACAAAAAATAGAAGAAAAAGAAAAGGAGAAATGCTTGAATGGGCTGAGATCCCGCTTTTCGGCCCACTAGGGAATGACTTCTGCTTGGCCCAGTCTTCATTCCAGACCGCGTGCCGACAGGTGGACCCCCTTTCCAGCCGCTCTTAATACACGCACACATGAAACCGTCTTGGGCTGACATGTGGGCCCATGTCTCAGCCTCAGGACCTCACTCACGCAACCCAACGCTCTTTCGCCGCGTGCCGACATGTCGGGTCTACGCGTCAGCGACGGATTCGTGCCCCACCAACCCCATGCTGTCTCTAACTGGTGGCCACCATTGGTCAGACTTGTTCAGCTTATGCTCCGTCGTGCCGTAACAGAATCCGGAGCCGCCGAGCGCGGGGATCTCACGTGTGACCCCAATCGCTTGACCGGAGCGCATATATGATAGAGGACCGCCTCGGCTGTGCTCTCCATGCCTTCAACCACCATGCACCTTGCCACATTTCAAGGAAACCGAGAGAGGAGATCGCCGCTGCATCGAGTTCTCGGACCGCCGTCGTCCGGACTGCTAGGGTGGTGTGATTGACAAGCGCGGTGGAGCAAGGGTCATTTGCGAGCCATCTTTTAGGCGGGGGGGGTGTAACACCCGGTTTTAAAGAACAAAGCCGGGTGCATCTCATACATGCGCCAAGAAGACAACATATATAATAACAGAGTGTATAGAGATAAATGTCATAAAACATCAGAGTATTTATTACATAGCGGAAGACTTATTACAGAATGAAATAATAAAGATAAAATAAACTAAGGATCGTCGGCGCCAATGTCGACTGGGAAACGCCACCTAGATCAGATCGAACTCCTCGGTGTTAGGCAGCTCCTCCTGAACCACCTAAACATCTCCTGTGGGGGGGGTGTGAGACAGCAAGGGTGAGCTCACACATGATCATAGCTCAACAAGTTGTGGGGAACCAGTGGACATAAACTCACAAAGGTGTGAGTTCATGTGATGTGTAAGGCTAATCAATGATAGGGGTTAAAGCTGAGCATTGCTTTTAAGTAGTTGGTCAAAATTTTATTAGCAGTTACTAAGTGTATGTAAATACCAAACCATAAGTAAAGTAATAGAACAAAATTAATAACATCCCATGCAATGCAAATGACAAAATTTAATTTAAGTTCCATAATTTAAACATCAGAGAGTCCTGAGCTGCTCATGACCGCGAGCTCGGCTAGTATACCAGTTTTACACTCTGCAGAGGTTGTACCCTTTACCCACAAGTCATGTTACCCATCTGCCAAGGGGTCATGAATCCCATATACCTCTACCTAGGAAGCACGGCAGGGCAACACTACGAGGCCTTTACAAAGTTCCACTAGCTTCCGAAAACCCGCTACAGTTTATAGGAAGATCCAGTAAAGGGTTCCTGGCTGACTGCCATCCCAGCAAGACCAACCAGGGACCTCCCCGCACTGACCTCTCCCCTACTGCCCTTGCCCCTTTCGGGTAAGGTAGTCTTCCACTAGCTTTCCTAATTAGTCAGCCAAGGGCGTCCCATTCCACCCTTGTGGTGGCACGTGGTTCTCAAGTTAAGCTCTATGTTCCAATTAACATTAATGATAACAATATGAACATAAACAGAATAACAACAAGAATTGGAACATAGAGGTAATAAATGATTATCCCAAAACCATATAAAGCAATAGCAAACTACCCAAGTGATTCAGGGGTAAACAAGGTAATGAGATAAACAATCTAGGGTGACCTATTGGGTCCCATCAAAGTTAACCTATGCATGAGTATGTGATATTAAAGAACATTATTGGGTAAAAAGTGGTCAAGGGCACAACTTGCCTTCAATGAGCTCCTGCTCAGCTACCTCAACCTGCTGCTCACCAGGATCCTCAGCAACGGGCTCTTCTACTCGCCACAATACAAACAAGCACAGTGCATATAGAGAAATTAACATTACACCAAACATATATACAAAATACACAGAGATATTCTACATATTAAAATAAAAATCTAGGAACAGAAATCATAATTTTCTGAATTATAGATTTTAAGTTATGCATTTTCAAAGGTTTTATGTGCTTTAAATAGGATTAAGTGATAAATAAATTTCTTACTGTTTTCATAACATAACAGAGGATCTAGGTGATAAAGAATAAAATTACAAAATTTTAGGAACTGGAATGGATGAATTTGGAGTTAGTATGAATTTTCTATGAATTTATAAAGTTCTAGCAATTATTTTCCTATTAAAAATCCATTTTCTATTTCATTTATTCAATTTAAATGATCTCTGGACTGGGCGTCAATTCCTGGAAAACCCAGGGGCTAATCTACTAAAATTCCACAGACACAGAGCACAGGATCTGTGGACGGTGGGTTAATTTCCTTAAAACCCGAGGGCTCTTTAGAAAAATTACCCAGGCCGAAGGGGTACGGGGCATCGTGAGCCGCCCGATCGCGCATAAGTGGCCCGGATTAGATCATTCATCCCCGAACCGGTATGCATCGCCAGCCGCTGGATCCTATATCTACGGCTCAGATACAAAATACCCGAGATCGAGTTGTATTCCTTGGATCGAAAATCTACGGCCCTAACTTAAAGCGACGAACAGGTAAGCAATCCTCTAATCCAAGCCATCCGTGAACAAATCAACGGCCTGCGCGTCGTCTTCTTCCCTGAGCCACGCTCGACTACCGCGATAGAAGCTGCCCCCGGCCTTCGCGGCGGCAGACACGCCGGCGATGTCCTACCGGCCAAACCCCCACGCCAAGCGATGCTAACCGCTACACGGGAAACAGAAAATATGCGAGGAGGGTTTGTACCAGAGCGGTTGGCGTGGAGTCTCTTGGCCACGGCAAGGTGATGCCCCGCGGCGAAGCCGTGTTCCCGGCGAGCAATTGCCGCCACCCAGGAGCAGACTTCCCCCCGCCGAGATGACCCTCACACGCGGCGGAAACTCCCCAACGCCACCGAGCCACGAGACGGTAGAAGAGTCACCCGTGGGCCGAGTCACGGCGGAGATCCGGGATTCGTCCGCCGACTCACCACGATTCGCCGGCACGCGTCGTTTCTGTGGCTATGGCTATGGTTTCGTCGTCCAAATACAACAGCGCCCGAGTAGATATAGGCAGGGAGTTAGAGCGCAGGTATTGCACGATCCACCATCCGACCCGCAGCGCCGCCGCATGCACCGGCGAGAGCTCCGCGCGTTCTGTTGTGAGGATAGGGAACGACCTGACACATGGGGCCCGCGTGACAGCGAGTCACAGGGCAGTGGTCGGTTCATCGCGCGCGCCCGCGGCGGCTGAAATCCGGGTCCACCCGTCGGCGCGTGAACGCGAGGGAGGTACCGCCAGGTGGGCCCCACGCGGCAGCGCGCGTAGAATAGGTTTGGGCCGCGCGGTGGGGTTTCCTGGTGGGCTGAAATGTGTTCAGCCGCCCCAGGTAAGCTTCCTTTATTTTTTTCTTTTATGTTTTATTTTCTGTTTTCAAATTTAAATCCCAATTTGAATTCAAACTTGTTTGTGAGCTTCTTAACTGGGTTAAACACTTAAATTAAAATATTAGTGGGGACAAAATGTATTCTTTCATACATTTACTTTTCTCTATTTTGTATAACCTCCTCCTTCTCTCTTTTCTTAATTCTAGGATTTCTTTTAAATTCTAAATTTCCACTTGGGAATGTAATATATTTCTTATCACATTACTTTTATATTACCACAACATGCACACAAAATAAAGGACCAGCATGATGCACATTTTTATGGTAAGTCTTTTATTAGTTATTTATTTATTTTTGAATATGGTGTTCACATATGATGATGCATAAAGATCAAACTCACATAAAGAGAGAAATTGTTTTTCTCTATTGGTATTTCATCTAGTAATTACAAAGTGGGTGTTACAAATCCTACCCCCCTTAAAAATAATCTCGTCCTCGAGATTTAAGAAGGTCTAGGGAAAAGGTGGGGAAAATCTATGCGAAGCTCTTCTTCTCTTTCCCAAGTTGCTTCATCTTCACTGTGGTGACTCCATTGAACTTTGCACATCTTTATCACCTTATTCCTTGTAACTCAAGTCAATGTATCCAAAATCTTGATCGGGTACTCTGTGTAAGTCAAATCTCCTTGAACACTGAGCTCTTCCATGGGTAACTGTTCCTCGGGAACACGGAGACACTTCTTAAGTTGGGACACGTGGAACACATTATGCACATCTGATAGACTAGCAGGCAACTCGAGTTGGTATGCCATCTCCCCAACTCTTCTAAAGATCAAGAAGGGTCCAATGTAGCGAGGGGACAATTTGCCCTTGACTTTAAATCTCCTCATTCCACGAAGTGGTGACACCTTGAGATACACATAATCTCCTTCTTCAAATTCCAGTGGTCTTCGTCTATTATCAGCATAGCTCTTTTGCCTGGTTTGAGCCACCCTCAAATTCTCTCGAATTATACGAACTTGTTCTTCTGCTTCTTGAATCAATTCAGGCCCAAAGAACTGTCTTTCTCCAGTCTGATCCCAATATAGAGGAGTCCTGCACTTCCTCCCATACAAAGCTTCAAAAGGTGACATCTTCAGACTGGCCTGGTAACTATTATTATACGAGAACTCAGCATAAGGTAAACTTTTATCCCAACTTCCTCCATGCTGAAGGGCACATGCTCTCAACATATCCTCCAAAACTTGATTTGTCCTTTCAGTCTGTCCATCAGTCTGAGGGTGATAAGCTGTACTAAAATTCAACTTTGTACTCATGTTCTCATGAAAGCTTCTCCAAAATCTTGAGGTAAACTGCGAACCTCGATCAGACACGATCTTCTTTGGTACTCCATGTAAACACACAATCCGAGCCATATATAACTCTGCTAACTGAGAACCTTTATAAGTAGTCTTGACAGGAATAAAGTGAGCCACTTTAGTCAATCTGTCCACAATCACCCATATAGCATCATATCCTTTCTGGGTGCAAGGCAATCCAGTAACAAAATCCATACCAATCTCTTCCCATTTCCACTCGGGTATCTTCAGTGGATGCAGTAATCCAGCTGGCCTCTGGTGTTCAGCTTTAACTCTTTGACATACATCGCACATAGCCACATGTGCAGCTACATCTCTTTTCAATCCATACCACCAATATTTCCGTTTCAAATCCTGATACATCTTGGTACTACCAGGGTGAATAGAATAATCCGAGTCATGGGCCTCCTTTAAAATAGTCTCCCGAAGGCTTTTAATATCAGGGACACACATCCTATTCTTGAACCATACAGTGCCCTGCTCATCTTCCGTGAACTCCGGAACTCGACCTTCAGTAATCAGATCCTTAATCTCTTTTATCTTAGCATCACCAACTTGTCCTTTGCGGATCTCTTGCTCGAAAGTAGGTTCCACATCAATAGTAACTCCCTCAGTATGAGCAACTATCCCCAGGTTAAGTCTCCTGAAATCCTCAACAATCTCATCGGGTAGCTGGGCAACAACAGCTGAATGAACATGCTCCTTGCGACTCAAGGCATCTGCAACCAAGTTTGCCTTGCCCGGGTGATAGTGAATCTCCAAATCATAATCCTTAATAAGCTCCAACCAACGGCGTTGCCTAAGGTTGAGATCCTTCTGAGTAAATATATACTTCAGACTCTTATGATCCGTATACACTTGGCACTTGGTCCCCATGGTATAATGTCTCCAAATCTTAAGCGCATGCACAACGGCAGCCAATTCCAAGTCGTGAGTGGGGTAGTTCAATTCATGTCTCCGCAACTGACGAGAAGCATAAGCAATCACGTGTCCTTCTTGCATGAGCACACATCCTAAGCCTTGGCCATATGCATCGCAATAGATATCAAATCCTTTTTGTAAGTCCGGCATAACCAATACTGGTGGCGACATCAACCTCTTCTTCAATAGATCAAAGCTTTCTTGACACTTCTCGTCCCACTTAAATTCTTTTCCTTTCTCCAAAAGCGAAGTCATCGGCTTAGCAATCTTAGAAAATCCTTCAATAAATCTTCGATAATATCCTGCTAATCCCAAGAAACTCCGAATCTCAGTAACCGTAGTGGGTACTCTCCACTCCATTATCTCCTTAACCTTAGCAGGATCCACTGCTATTCCTCCATTAGAAATAATATGACCAAGAAATGGCACTTCGCCAATCCAAAACTCGCACTTGCTGAACTTAGCATAGAGTTGATTATCTCGTAGCTTCTGTAGCACCATCCTCAGATGTTCTTCGTGATCACTTTCACTCTGAGAATAAATGAGAATATCGTCGATGAATACCACGACGAATCTGTCCAAATACTCCATAAACACCTTGTTCAGTAAGTTCATAAAATAGGCTGGTGCGTTAGTCAATCCAAACGACATAACTGTGAACTCATATAATCCATATCTAGTCGAGAAAGCCGTCTTGGGAATATCCGATGGTCTAATCCTCATCTGATGATAACCGGATCGGAGATCAATCTTCGAAAATACTCTAGCACCTCTCATTTGATCAAACAAGTCTTCAATACGGGGCAACGGATACTTGTTCTTCACGGTAACATCATTAAGAGATCTATAATCCACACACATCCGTTGCGATCCATCCTTCTTCTGTACAAACAAGACCGGCGCTCCCCAAGGTGAGGAACTCGGACGAATGTACCCAGCCTCTTGTAACTCAGTTAACTGCTTCTTAAGTTCCTTCAACTCCTCTACGGACATTCTATATGGCCGTTTAGAAATAGGGGCGGTTCCAGGTAAGAGGTCAATAACAAACTCAACTTCTCTATCAGGTGGCATTCCTGGTAACTCCTCTGGAAAGACATCCGGAAAATCTCTAACCACCCGGATATTGTTACCAACAAACTCCTCAGGCATAAAGAACATAGCACGCATGGATGAGGAGGTTACTGCAATGTTAACTTGAAACCTTTCTCCTTTAGTAGTAGTGAGTTCTACGGTACCTCTACCACAGGCTATAACGGCCTTTGCCTTTCTTAGCCATGACATACCAAGAATCAAATCTATACTGCTTGACTCCAATATTATAGCAGTAGCTCCAAATTCTCTACCCATAATGGTTAATGTCAATTTACGTGTCATTTGATTCGCCTCAACAGGCCCTTTAGGTGTAATTACTATCAGGGGTGTTCTCATATTTAGCAGTGGTATTTCATTTGTGTTGGCATATCTAGCAGACATGAATGAATGTGTAGCACCAGAATCAAATAATATGGTTGCAGGTATTGCATTAACATAAAACATACCAATTACGAGGTCCCCTCCATCCGGAGTAGCATCAACGCTGACTTGATTAACCTTAGCAATAGAATATCCCTTGCCAGTTCCTGGAGTTTGCTGCCTGTTCTGAACTGGAGTAGTAGCAATCCTCTGTGGGCAGACATTTGCATAATGACCAATCTTCCCACACTTGTAACATTGAGTGCCCGGACTCTGTCCTGAAAACTTCATCGGGGTGCCAGTAGGAGTAGCCTGTCGAGGAGGTGGAGTCCTCAGTGGTGATTGCGGAACTGGGCGTGGTCCTCCGGGTCGAGTCGGTGTACCCTGTGGTGAACTGTAGCGAGGACGAACACTGCTGCTTCCTTGTCCTTGAGATATTGCCTTCCTCTTCAAATCTCCCAGCTGAACACGCTTGTGTTCAATAGCCAGTGCCTTATCAAGCAGCCTCTGAAATGATGGAAATGTGTGTGCCACCAGAGCATACTGCAGTGGTCCATTAAGCCCTTCAATAAAATGCTCCTGCTTCCTCTCGTCTTCAGCAACTTCTTCAGGGGCATATCTGGATAACTGAATAAACTTGTCGCGGTACTCGCTGACTGACATACTTCCTTGCTTCAGCGACAGAAATTCCTTCTTTTTAATCTTTATCATACCAGCTGGAATATGGTAGTTCCTGAACTGTGTACTGAACTCTGCCCAAGTAATAGTATCCGCAGCATCATGGGCAGCAGTATAAGAATCCCACCAGTCAGCAGCAGGACCAATCAGACGTCCAGAAGCATATAAAACCTTCTCCCGATCAGTGCACTGTGCAATATTCAGCATCTTCTCAACAGACTTCAGCCAATCATCCGCATCCAGTGGATCAGGTGAGCTAGCGAATGTAGGTGGCTTATGGCTCATGAACTCTCTATGCTTGTCTCGGGGTGGAACTGGTGGTGGTGGAGGTGGAGGCAATGGCACTTGTTGCTGTTGTTGTTGCATTTGCTGTTGCAGCTGCTGTTGTTGCGCCCTCCTTTCCTGGCGTATCTCATCTCGCTCCTGGCGCAACTCCTGTCGTATATCCTCTCTTTCTTGACGCATCTCCTGGCGTTCTTGCTGCATCTGAGCACGCATATCAGCTATAGTATCTACCATTTGCTGCATCATTGCCATCTGAGCAGCAACCAGTGGGTCAACTCCGCCTGGTGGAGGATTGGGAGGATTCATCCCCGCAGGTTGTGGCTGAGGTTGTCTTCGAGTGTGTTGGTTAGGAGGCAAGTCAATTCCACCACCCCGCCTGGTATTGACCATCTGAGTTAGATACATATGGTAAGAAGATAATAGACAAGGCAGGTATTTACAAATCAGGTTACTTTGGGGGATTTATTAGCTAAGCAGATTAATATTTTACATATCCTAGCTAATTCAATACCTTATGGTGGTACATACTAAGATGTCCATAGTTCAATCAATCAAAGAAGCAAATCAGGCATTTAGCATCAGCACAATCAAACAATATTTTTAAATAGAGAAAATAGTTTTAATTTTGTCTTAGGTTCCCTATCTCTTAAAAATGTCATAAGGGTAGGGATTCCAAGGTGTGAAATCCATCTTGTCTTAGAGTAGAAAGGTAAGAATGATCAGGGTAGAACAGTAGAAGGTGAGACAGGATCAAGATAAGTGTAGAAAGAATCAGAGTAAGGTGAGTGTAGAATGAATCAGAATGAGATAAGTAGGTAAGGGTTTGTCCAGTCTATCTAGGTTTCGTCCTACAGTCAACATTTCCTCTGATACCACTTCTGTAACACCCGGTTTTAAAGAACAAAGCCGGGTGCATCTCATACATGCGCCAAGAAGACAACATATATAATAACAGAGTGTATAGAGATAAATGTCATAAAACATCAGAGTATTTATTACATAGCGGAAGACTTATTACAAAATGAAATAATAAAGATAAAATAAACTAAGGATCGTCGGCGCCAATGTTGACTGGGAAACGCCACCTAGATCAGATCGAACTCCTCGGTGTTAGGCAGCTCCTCCTGAACCACCTGAACATCTCCTGTGGGGGGGTGTGAGACAGCAAGGGTGAGCTCACACATGATCATAGCTCAACAAGTTGTGGGGAACCAGTGGACATAAACTCACAAAGGTGTGAGTTCATGTGATGTGTAAGGCTAATCAATGATAGGGGTTAAAGCTGAGCATTGCTTTTAAGTAGTTGGTCAAAATTTTATTAGCAGTTACTAAGTGTATGTAAATACCAAACCATAAGTAAAGTAATAGAACAAAATTAATAACATCCCATGCAATGCAAATGACAAAATTTAATTTAAGTTCCATAATTTAAACATCAGAGAGTCCTGAGCTGCTCATGACCGCGAGCTCGGCTAGTATACCAGTTTTACACTCTGCAGAGGTTGTACCCTTTACCCACAAGTCATGTTACCCATCTGCCAAGGGGTCATGAATCCCATATACCTCTACCTAGGAAGCACGACAGGGCAACACTACGAGGCCTTTACAAAGTTCCACTAGCTTCCGAAAACCCGCTACAGTTTATAGGAAGATCCAGTAAAGGGTTCCTGGCTGACTGCCATCCCAGCAAGACCAACCAGGGACCTCCCCGCACTGACCTCTCCCCTACTGCCCTTGCCCCTTTCGGGTAAGGTAGTCTTCCACTAGCTTTCCTAATTAGTCAGCCAAGGGCGTCCCATTCCACCCTTGTGGTGGCACGTGGTTCTCAAGTTAAGCTCTATGTTCCAATTAACATTAATGATAACAATATGAACATAAACAGAATAACAACAAGAATTGGAACATAGAGGTAATAAATGATTATCCCAAAACCATATAAAGCAATAGCAAACTACCCAAGTGATTCAGGGGTAAACAAGGTAATGAGATAAACAATCTAGGGTGACCTATTGGGTCCCATCAAAGTTAACCTATGCATGAGTATGTGATATTAAAGAACATTATTGGGTAAAAAGTGGTCAAGGGCACAACTTGCCTTCAATGAGCTCCTGCTCAGCTACCTCAACCTGCTGCTCACCAGGATCCTCAGCAACGGGCTCTTCTACTCGCCACAATACAAACAAGCACAGTGCATATAGAGAAATTAACATTACACCAAACATATATACAAAATACACAGAGATATTCTACATATTAAAATAAAAATCTAGGAACAGAAATCATAATTTTCTGAATTATAGATTTTAAGTTATGCATTTTCAAAGGTTTTATGTGCTTTAAATAGGATTAAGTGATAAATAAATTTCTTACTGTTTTCATAACATAACAGAGGATCTAGGTGATAAAGAATAAAATTACAAAATTTTAGGAACTGGAATGGATGAATTTGGAGTTAGTATGAATTTTCTATGAATTTATAAAGTTCTAGCAATTATTTTCCTATTAAAAATCCATTTTCTATTTCATTTATTCAATTTAAATGATCTCTGGACTGGGCGTCAATTCCTGGAAAACCCAGGGGCTAATCTACTAAAATTCCACAGACACAGAGCACAGGATCTGTGGACGGCGGGTTAATTTCCTTAAAACCCGAGGGCTCTTTAGAAAAATTACCCAGGCCGAAGGGGTACGGGGCATCGTGAGCCGCCCGATCGCGCATAAGTGGCCCGGATTAGATCATTCATCCCCAAACCGGTATGCATCGCCAGCCGCTGGATCCTATATCTACGGCTCAGATACAAAATACCCGAGATCGAGTTGTATTCCTTGGATCGAAAATCTACGGCCCTAACTTAAAGCGACGAACAGGTAAGCAATCCTCTAATCCAAGCCATCCGTGAACAAATCAACGGCCTGCGCGTCGTCTTCTTCCCTGAGCCACGCTCGACTACCGCGATAGAAGCTGCCCCCGGCCTTCGCGGCGGCAGACACGCCGGCGATGTCCTACCGGCCAAACCCCCACGCCAAGCGATGCTAACCGCTACACGGGAAACAGAAAATATGCGAGGAGGGTTTGTACCAGAGCGGTTGGCGTGGAGTCTCTTGGCCACGGCAAGGTGATGCCCCGCGGCGAAGCCGTGTTCCCGGCGAGCAATTGCCGCCACCCAGGAGCAGACTTCCCCCCGCCGAGATGACCCTCACACGCGGCGGAAACTCCCCAACGCCACCGAGCCACGAGACGGTAGAAGAGTCACCCGTGGGCCGAGTCACGGCGGAGATCCGGGATTCGTCCGCCGACTCACCACGATTCGCCGGCACACGTCGTTTCTGTGGCTATGGCTATGGTTTCGTCGTCCAAATACAACAGCGCCCGAGTAGATATAGGCAGGGAGTTAGAGCGCAGGTATTGCACGATCCACCATCCGACCCGCAGCGCCGCCGCATGCACCGGCGA
The DNA here is from genome assembly GCA_029449295.1 of Zea luxurians. Classification (NCBI taxonomy): domain Eukaryota; kingdom Viridiplantae; phylum Streptophyta; class Magnoliopsida; order Poales; family Poaceae; genus Zea; species Zea luxurians. The sequence continues at coordinate 140,817,782 of JAOPSE010000009.1, read as the reverse complement.
GAGCTCCGCGCGTTCTGTTGTGAGGATAGGGAACGACCTGACACATGGGGCCCGCGTGACAGCGAGTCACAGGGCAGTGGTCGGTTCATCGCGCGCGCCCGCGGCGGCTGAAATCCGGGTCCACCCGTCGGCGCGTGAACGCGAGGGAGGTACCGCCAGGTGGGCCCCACGCGGCAGCGCGCGTAGAATAGGTTTGGGCCGCGCGGTGGGGTTTCCTGGTGGGCTGAAATGTGTTCAGCCGGCCCAGGTAAGCTTCCTTTATTTTTTTCTTTTATGTTTTATTTTCTGTTTTCAAATTTAAATCCCAATTTGAATTCAAACTTGTTTGTGAGCTTCTTAACTGGGTTAAACACTTAAATTAAAATATTAGTGGGGACAAAATGTATTCTTTCATACATTTACTTTTCTCTATTTTGTATAACCTCCTCCTTCTCTCTTTTCTTAATTCTAGGATTTCTTTTAAATTCTAAATTTCCACTTGGGAATGTAATATATTTCTTATCACATTACTTTTATATTACCACAACATGCACACAAAATAAAGGACCAGCATGATGCACATTTTTATGGTAAGTCTTTTATTAGTTATTTATTTATTTTTGAATATGGTGTTCACATATGATGATGCATAAAGATCAAACTCACATAAAGAGAGAAATTGTTTTTCTCTATTGGTATTTCATCTAGTAATTACAAAGTGGGTGTTACAGGGGGCATCGGAGGTCCATTCAATTCGACGCTGGTGTATCCAGCATGACAGCCCTGGCGGACGGACGTGGACAACCTACCTAGGCGCCCAATTAGCCGGTACGTAATCATCCAGTGAGTTCCTTGTTTGCTCCGCAATCGTTTATGGGTAACGAGGGTCGGAATTATGGGCTGAGCTGCGGAACCACCTTACACCAGCGGATCTCCAGTGAGTATTGGAGGGCGGCGCTGCCGTGTTTAGTGAAGGAGAGAAGATGAATCGTGCACCACTGGATCGAAAAGGAATGGCGCGGATTAGAATGGGCGTACCGATTCGTTGGTTAGATTTGGACCGGTCGTGTGGATCGGACGGTGGAGGCTTAGGGACATTATGGGCCGATGGATTCAAATCCTGGGGCCCAGGTGGCATACCGGTTCGGTTAAAGAGTGATCTAATCCTATGCGTCGATTAGAGATTAGACGGCCAAGGCAAGTTGTTACCCCTTCGCTGTGTCGCATTTGTTAAAAAGACCCTCTGTTTTACAGAAACCAACCCACGGTCCATAGCTGATGTGCGCTGATTCACAGAATTCTTGCGCGGTAAACCCTAAACTTTTTGATTTTAGCAGCTTAGTCCAGATAGATAATAAAATGGGAAAATCAATTAGAAAATGATTTTTTGTATAAAATTAATTGCAGAACTTGTTTAATCCATAGAAAATTCATATTAAGTCCAAATTGGTCCATTCCAGTTTCTATAATTTTTTAATATCATTGTTTTTCCATTACTACCACTGTTTTGACATGAAAGTCACATTAAAATTTATTTCTTAATTAATATTGTATCAAATACATAAAACATTTAGAAATTCATAACTCTTTCATGTTAATTCCGAATTGACTCGTTCCAGTTGTGTTAGTTTCATATAAATATTTCCTACGCAGTAGCAGCATTTATTATCTGATATCCCCTGCTTTTATAATTTGGTAGCTAATTAGATTAATCTATGTCTATTGGATTAACTTCTTTAATATTAATATAGTATTATGATCTTATGGTTATATTTGACTAAATGATCTTTAATCAAATAATGACTTAGATTAAAGTTGAGGTAATTATTTATAGAATAATCTCTCATATGATCTATACTAACCAATTTATAATATAGTTTAATATTTGAATCACGTAGATCTTTTATAAATCATACCTCCTTAACCATAACTCCGATCTTAGTAGTTCTCGTTCCCGCGATCTCGTAGCAACGCGTAGATCATTATTATACAGTTTATTCTTATGTTTGGTGTGATGTTAATTTTGTCTATACCATGTTTATTTGTACTGCTACGACTAGCGCGAGGTCACGAGTCACCTGAGGATCATCCTGGTACCTAGAATATCTTGGCAAGTTGTGCCCTTGACCACTTTTTACCCAATAATGTTCTTTAATATCACTCATTATTGCATAGGTTTAATTCTGATGGGACCCAATAGGTCACCATAGACTGTTTATCTTTTTACCTTGTTATCCCTGAATCACTTGGGTAGTTTTGCTATTGCTTTACATGGTTTTGGGTTAATATTTCATTATATCCATGTTCCAATTATTCTGTTATTTTATTTATGTCCATGTCAAGATCATTATATTTTTAATTGGAACATGGAGCTTAACTTGAGAAACACGTGCCACCACAAGGGTGGAATGGGACGCCCTTGGCTGACTAATTAGGAAAGCTAGTGGAAGACTACCTTACCTGAAAGGGGTAAGGGCAGTAGGGGAGTTGCATGCAGGGAGGTTCTCAGGTTGATTTTGCTGCGATGGCAGTCAGATGAGGGATTCTTGCAAGTGCTCTTCCCATAAACTGTAGCAGGTTTTCGGAAGCTAGTGAAACTTTGTAAAGGCCTCGTAGTGTTACCCTGCCTCGCTTCCTTGGTATAGGTGTATGGTATTCATGACCCCTTGGCAGATGGGTAACATGGCTTCTGGGTAAAGGGTACAAGCTCTGCAGAGTATAAAACTAGTATACTAGCCGAGCTCACGGTCAAGAATAGCTCAAGACTCTCGCATGATTAAATTATGGAACTAAATTCAATTCGTCATTTGCATTGCATGGGATCTTGTTATTAATTTTGTTCTATTATTATTATGGTTTGGTATCTAATTATACTTAGTAATTGCTAATAAAATTTTGACCAACTTTAAAAGCAATGCTCAGCTTTAACCATTCTCTTTGGTAAGCCCTACACTTCACGTGATCTCCCACCTTTGGTGAGTTCATGCACATTATTCCCCACAACATGTTGAGCGATGAACTTGTGTGAGTTCACCCTTGCTGTCTAACACCCCCCACAGGAGAAGAACATGTGGTTTAAGAGGAGCCACGCTACGAGGAGTTTGATTTGATCTAGGTGGCGTCTCCCAGTTGAATCTTTGGCGCCAAGGATGGATTTTAGAACCTTTTATATTTATCTTTTATTTTGTAAGACTTTCGCTATGTAATAAGTACTCTGATTATATTGTGACATTTGTCTCTATACACTCTGTTATTATATGTGTTGTCTTCTTTGGCGCATGTATGAGATGCACCCGGCTTGTCCCTTAAAACCCGGGTGTTACACTAGGGGCTGGACATGATCAGACCTTTCAAGAAGGCTCAGGGAGGCTATACTCATATACTGGTTGCCATTAACAAATTCACAAAGTGGATAGAGTACAAGCCAATCGCCTCCTTGACCTCAGCAAAAGCAGTGGAGTTCATCCAGGATATAATATTCAGGTTCGGAATACCGAATAGCATCATCACTAACCTGGGATCCAACTTCACCAGCTCTGAGTTCTTTGATTTTTGCGAACAAAGGAGCATCCAGATCAAGTACGCATCGGTAGCACACCCAAGAGCCAATGGCCAGATGGAAAGAGCCAATGGAATGATACTGGAAGCACTCAGAAAGAAGGTATTTGATAAGAGTGAAAAGCTTGCAGGAAAATGGATCAGAGAACTGTCGTACGTGGTCTGGAGCCTGCGAACTCAACCCAGTCGAGCTCTGCATGGAAATACCCCGTTCTTCATGGTTTATGGGTCGCAAGCAGTGCTGCCTGCCGATCTGATCTTTGGGGCACCTAGGTTGACTTTCGAAAACATAGCTGAGGCAGAAGCAACCAGGTTGGAAGACATTGATGTGCTAGAGAAAGAACGATTGAACATAGTAGTTCAGTCGGCTAGGTAGCAGCAGTCCTTAAGGCGCTACCACGACAAAGTTGTGCGACACCGATCCTTTGTTGTGGGAGACTTAGTCCTTCACCGAATTCTAACGGGGGAGGGATGACACAAGCTGTCACCACCATGGGAAGGACCATTCATCGTATCAAAGGTCACACGACCGGGATCATATCGACTTAGTCAGATGGACGACACAGAAGTGGGGAACTCTTGGAACATAGAACACCTCAGAAAGTTCTACCCTTAGGAAAGGCTTAAAAAAACTCTTGAAGGAAAATTGTACTCTGTAACCAGAAGATTTCATCATCAATAAAGCTTTCATTTTCCAAAGGCGTTCAGACTCTTGATTTACAACTGACTTTGATTGGGCTTGACTTGAAATCAGCATGACTTGACTTAGGGTGACCACTATACCCTGCTGAACGGAGCAATTGGCTTAAATCGGAGATGCCTTAAGTCTGTGCGACATGCTCACGCTTACTTGACTTAGGGTGACCACTATACCCTGTTAAACGGAGCAATTGGCTTAAGTCGGTGCGACATGCTCACGCTTACTTGACTTAGGGTGACCACTATACCCTGTTAAACGGAGCAATCGGCTTAAGTCGGTGCGACATGCTCACGCTTACTTGACTAAGGGTGACCACTATACCCTGCTAAATGGAGCAATCGGCTTAAGTCGGAGACGGCTCAAGTCGGTGCGACATGCTCACGCTTACTTGACTTAGGGTGACCACTATGCCCTGCTAAGGGAGCAATCGGCTTAAGTCGAAGACGGCTTAAGTCGGTGCGACATGCTCACGCTTACTTGACTTAGAGTGACCACTATGCCCTGCTAACGGAAAAATAGGCTTAAGTCAGAAACGCCTTAAGTCGTTGCGGCATACTTGCATTCACATGATTTAGGGTGACCATTGTACCTTAGTAGCAGAATAACCAGCTTAAATTAAGAGTACATCGAAAAAAAGAAATATCTCACTTACAAGTGCTAGGGGTGTCCTCCAGCACCCTGCCCACAGAAAAATCAATTTCTAACATAACTGTTGCACACATTCAGAATTCATATCACATCTTTCCTCTAAAAGATGCTAACTCGATAAATAAGTGTTTTATAGGAAATCATACGTCAAAGTGTCCTTGCCTACAGCATCCTTCGCAGGGGCAACAGAAGAGGATGGATGGCTTGCGGCATCAGGCGCGGCCCTGACATCAGCGACAATATCGTCAGGCACTACAACGTCAGGTCTCCTCATCAGGATCTGCCCAGTGTGAATGGCTTTGTCCATGGCATTGTCGCGCGGAGCCTTCAGGACAACATAGTTGCTCTCCAAGGTATTGATAGCAAGTTGAGCGACCTCTAGCTCCTGTGCAATAAGCTTCTTGGAGGCGCATAGTTCCCTGATGGTGAATTCCTTGGTAAACAGCAACTGGTCAAGCCAAGAGACTTCATCCTGGGACGCCTGCAGCTCATGGCGATGATGATCCAGCTCAGACATGGTGAAGCGGTACCTCCTCTCTAGGATGGTAAAGGAGTTACTAGCGTCACAGTATAATCTGTCCAGATTGTCGCGGGAAGCAACAAATTTTCGTTTTTCTTCCTGCAGCATTTAGCATTAAAGAAAGGAAAGCAAATCAAGGTCAGCTAGGGAAGTTTACCTCGTGTGCCATCTTCTCAGAATCAAGCTGTGCATTCAAAGAAGAATTCAAAGAACAGGCAATCCAAAAAATCAAAAGTCTAGGCTAAGTCGGCCTGACTCTGAGAATACCGCTGAGCTAAATCTGATAAAGCAGCAGAAGGAGGATGTATGATTAAGAATAAGCTGAAGCCATGAAAGCAAAAAAGCAAGTTGTGAGCTCACTAACCGATGTTCGATGCCTTCAGGTCGTCTATCTGTTTTTGGAGCAGCAGAGGGTTCCACTGCATCAAAAATGAAGCTTGTTCGGGAACAGCAGCACCGCAAGATCTCAGTTGGGCGGACACACCACCAATAAAATCCTGTGGTCATGAACAGATAAGCAGAAAGGATAATTCACCAGTACGAACAATAAAGAGCAAGAAGTCGACTCCCCTGAAGATTTGAAAGGAACAGGGGAAGACCCAGAGCAGGAAGAGTCGGTGCATGGCTTGATGGGGGGAGATTAGCAGGAATAATCTTGAGATCATGACTCAGGGCAACTCCAGCTCTGTCAGTAGGTGGCAGGCTCTTGGCGTTTGGTTCGCTGACTTCTAAAGTGACTTGATAGGCAAGAGACGTAGAAGTATGCATCACCATAGCATCCTCAGACCAGACTGGGGGGATCCAACGTGGACATCCATAGAAGCAGCAGAGTGGGATCCCACTCCAACACCCTCGGGGGCTAGGCCACCATCAGTGCCATCCTTGGGGGCTGGGTTCTCTGTAGCAGGCTCCTCTATGGCTAAAGGCCCCTTAGCCACGTCCGTGGGAGCAGGGTGACTCAGATTAGCACCTTTGCAAGAGAGACTGCCCTCTAAAGTCGACGACGCACGAGATACCACCCGGGTTACTTCTTGCCCAGCAGAATCATGTAGCGAAAGACCACCTTCTGGGACCTCTGAGCAGATGGTTGGAATGTCAGCCTTAGGAGGCTCTGATAAGATATCCTCGAGAACGACCTCTTCCAGGGCTTGATCAAAGTCTGATATCGACAGCCCTTGAAGGCTGATGAGTGCTGATAAGGCCAGGGAGGGAATATCACTGCCCCGTCGCTGCCTCTATAGTGACTGTTGTTCTTGCGAATCAGTGGAATTTCTTCCTCTTCATCCTCGTCAAACAGGCTAAGCACGACATCCATCTCAGCATCATCGGTGCTAGACGGCATATTGAAGTGAGTCTGCCTCTCAGCCTAAGGAAGACTCCAAAGTGGAGCAATCAAGGCTTCGATGTCCTCAGGGGAGGGACGCACTCTATGTCCCGGGGCCCCATCACGAGCAGGAGGATTGGAGACAAATTCTGAGAAGGGCCTATTGGGAGGCAGATTCCACACAGAGTAAGCCAAGGGAGCACTAGCATTCGAGACTCTGCCCCTCAGAATCATATCCAGTCGGCTAAGCAAGTCATCATTAGGAATCTGTCTATTTGTGACCCGGGTGGAATCATTGATGCCGGTTTACAAATAGGCAGGTTAAACTCTATCCTTCAGAGGTTGAATATTCTTGAAGACAAAGTCGGCGACTACGGCCTCAGTAGTTAGACCCCTGTCCTTCAATGAGCATATTTTAGTAAGCAACACTCTGGCTTCAGCTACCTCTGAGAAAGTAGGAGACTCCACCTAGCTAGGCGTGCAAACATCTGGTTGTCTTCCTAACCGAGGGGGGAGGGAGTCGCCGTGATTTTCCAAGATGAACCACTCGAGGTGCCATCCTTTAATACTGTCCTTGAGTGGAATGTCGAGGTATTCCACTTTCCTCCCCCGGTGAAGTTCTAAACTTGCGCCGCCGACGAGATGGTGCTGTCCTCCAGCCATCCCGGGCTGACAGTGATAGAGATACCTCCAGAGTCCGAAATTGGGAAGAATTCCAAGAAAAGCCTCACATAGATGTATGAAAATGGCAACTTGAAGGATGGAGTTAGGGTTTAAGTGTGTCAGATTCAAATCGTAAAAATCGAGAAGACCGCGGAAAAAAGGAGAGACGGGAAGAGCGAGTCCACGGATGAGAAACGACATGTAAACAATAGATTCGTGGGTATCCTTTGTTGGAACAGTGATCCCACAACAGATCTGTCAAGAACAGAGTTCTTTTGGTGGCAAAACCCCAGTTTCAACAAGATGAAAAAGGTTAGATTCAGAAATAACAAACATGTGATTACCAGCGAACGGAAGCTGGCTGTTGGGATCGATGGGTGGGATGATCGGAACAACGACGCTCTGTCCCTTCCGCTTGGGAGCCATTGTAATGTCTCGGGTGGAATGAGTGGGCTCGGGGTTTCGTGAAAGCAGAGAAGTGGCAGAGGGAAAAAGTGAAGATAGGGCTCAGAAATCAAAAAGGCACGTTGGCATGGGTATAAATGGATTCCTTGGGTCGGGCATTACCTCTAAAGTGCCAGATCACCACTCAGAAAAGTAAACACTGCAGTCATCACTCGGGCATTACCTCTAAAATGCCATCACTGTCAGGCGCATGGACAAATCTTCAAGCGCGCAAGTGAAAAAGCAAAACAAACTGTTTGGAGCAACTACATCCTTGATTCATAATAGAGGGGCAGTACAAACTCGAAGCCGACTCATTATGAGTCAACTCTTTCTACCCTTACAACAACATTACATTACATTACCTTACTATCTACACTACACCACACTACTAACTAACGCTACATTAGTCTACTACTACTTACTACTACTGCTACTACTATCTATACTAATATTTAAACAAGTGGCATTGTGCCACAGGCCTTGCCGTCGCCACCGTTGCCCTTGCCGCTGCCGTTGCCTTTGCCACTGCCGTCACCATCGCCACCGCCGTTGTCGCCCTCGCCACTGTCGTCACCGTCGTTGTCACTGCCATCGCCATCATCGCCGCCTTTGTCGCTGTCGCCCTTGTCGTCGTCGCTGCCGCTGCCTCTGTCGCCCTCGTCGTTGTCGTCACCGCCGCTCCACTCCTCGGAGGAGTCAAAGGAGTTTGCCTCCTCCAAGGAGACCTCTAACTCATCCGAACACACCGAGCTTGGCACGTTCGATGGAGCGCCAGTACGCCCGGGCCTCGGTGGAGAGCCCCATGGAGTCATCCGAATCCTCGGATGACGCCGGGGGAGAAGTCGGTGTAGGCAAGCGATCAAACTTAGAGGAGACCTCCTCCGAGTACTCCGAGTCCCCAAAGTCATCAGAGGGGGACTTAGAGCACACTTGCGCTTTCTATCAGCGCGGCGAGGCAAACCACGACCCCTCCTGCCTCTACCCATGGTTGGTTGGAGGAGACAGTGAAGAAGAAGAAAATAGTAGACGATCAAAGGATGAGTGAAGAGAACAACAGGGCAAGCAGGCTATTTATAGAGGCCGGGGGTGACCGTCCACTTCCTACCACGCTCGTCGAATAGTCGCAAGTATTCAATAAGCAATTCAAGACGCCTGAAAATAAGTCAGGCAACAGGCATCGCTTCGTGTAGCACGACACCGTTTGAACTAAGGTCAACTACTCGACAATACGATTAGACCCTACGGTCACATCAAGTTACTACTCTAGGACAATGTGGTAAACACTCTGCGTACCAAGACACCCCTTGGGCACACCCATTGGGTGTGTCGCCGGGAATTTTTAAAGATTTTCCACAGAAGTCATATCCACAAAATATACACAATCAATGTACTATGACAAAAGGAAGAGATCGGCTCAGACGGAAGGAAGTCCAAATGTAGCTACTGAACTGCAAGTCTAATCAACAGAAGCATTGAAGCGCAGAGCAGAGTGATGTCCAGCTGAGAGCCATCTGCCTCAACCAGCCAGACGTCCAATCTGTCATCGATCAATTTAATTTTAGACCTAACAAGGTGTGGGCAGATAATGTCGTTTGAATTCACAAGAGCATAAGATGAAGACCTTTGAATGGAGTATTTTCAAAAATCCACTCAAAGCTTGGGGGCTACACCCATTGGGAGCACCTTCGGTGCACCCAATAGATTTTTAGTCCCATGAAGATAAAATGCTGGTTTCTAAAGCATAGGATGATGACAAAATGCTGATTTCTAAAATGAAGATAAAATGCTGATTCCCAAAATCTGAAATCCTTAATGTGTCCCTTCCACATGCGCCGGAGCAGCCACCGCTGTAGGGTCTTCACCGGAACCGATCGGAGGCGCTCAATGCCCTTCAGCTCCCATCTCCGCGTCACCCATCCAGGTCATCGAGCTCTTGAGACCGATGAGGTCATTGACTTCTTCTTCATTCATCATCTGTGAAGACAACAAAGAAAGTAAAAAAAATAAAAATAAAACAATATATATATTTATATATACCTGCGCCAGTGCTCGATCAGCCCTCTCCGGGACAGTACCACGACCGTGAGGACCCCACATCCTATCGTAAAGCGCCCCAGCGGACCGCTTTAGCACATCGTCTTCGATCTGGAATATTCCACGATTGAAGTCCTCGTGGGACAAGGCATTCGCTGCCCCCTCGCAGGTAACAAGCGATGCGTAGGACATGAGGCCCGTCGTGATAGATGGGAGTGATTCCAGCTCCTCCTACAGCCACACGAGAAAGCGAAGACCCACCACCTTGCCAGATCTATCAAAAGGGGCGGCCTGTGCGCAAAGCTCGCGGTACGCATCCACGAACAATGTATGCGCCCACTCAACCCCAGCGCGAGTGGAGGCCTCCATCTTCTCGGTGTCGGTGGGGCTCTTGAGGGCTAGACCAGCCTCGGTGCACGCGGCGTCAGCTTCAGCGCGGGCAGCCTAGGCCTCCACACAAGCCATTTCCTCACCCTCCTTTACCTCCGTAAGCCGATGGCTGAGGTCCTCTTTTTCTTTCTTCGCCACCGTCAGCTTCTCAAGCAAGTTGCGGCTCTTATTCTTCGCCGCCGACTTATCCCTCACTGCCTCCATATGTTGCATCCGGAGGCACTCAATTCTCCCCTCAAGCCACCGCCTCTCGGCAACAAACTCCAAGGTCAGCGCCCTCGAAGCAATGCATTCTGTGAAGGCAGTCGCTTGTCACAGAGAAGCTCCATGGAGACTTTGGCCCCCGCCACCACTGTCTTAGTAGCGCGCGATGGCGAGGGGGCCTTCGCTCACTAGTAGGCGAGGCGAGCGGAGGCATACCGGCGTCCGGGGCAGCAGGCTTCGCGCTGGGCTGTGCCATCTTCACCTCTCGCCTCTGGTCCGCCCACATGACGTGAGCCCGGCGCTTCTTCCGCTGCACATCTTGGTGATCCTTCTCCATCACTGCGGATACAATAGCACCAACATTCCTTCCGTAAGGGAAAATCTTCATGTCACGAGCTAATCGAGACGTAAAAACATCTTCGCCGACCGTCGGGGTATCGTAACGTTCCTAGGCCAGCGACCCCTGGTAACCTTCATCATTCGCGTAGAAGTTTCCCGGAGCTCGTGCGAAGACATCGTTTCCCCAGGAGCTATGCACGTCTCCAGCAAATCCCCAACAAAATGATCAGAAGCCCTCAGCCCCAAATCCTCAGCTGTTGTACCTAATTTCCTTTTTCTGGCGGTCGCATCCGGGGCCCTGTCTTGTGAGGGGCCTTCATCGGCCAATGACACTGCCTGTTTCCCCTGGCTTTTAGCAATGTCAGCACAGTCTTCTCCCGGGTAACCGCCATATGGCAAATGGTTCAGTTCAAAAACACGGTTCAACCTAGCATTTGAACCGCAAATATCCCAACTCCTTAATGTTTCCGTCTTCGGCGCATACTTCCCAACAACCTTCACGGCCTCGGCCTCGACCTCATCCACAAACGTGACCACGTCTCGACCGCGAAGATCCACGGTGGAGAGAGGACTTTGCACCAGCTGGCCGTCTGTCACACCCAGTTCTAGGGGGCAGAACCGAGCGCATAGCATATGTGTGCCAAGATCCATTTCCACACATATGTTGACGTCACAAGTGTAATATATCAAAAGACAATGCAATAAAAGCGTAAAGAGAGTAGAATAATTTATTTCATCATCTGAATCATTGTATCTTTAACAAGTATCACATCAAGGTAAGGTGGAATTAAATAACATGGGCAGTCTTCCATAGGAAGATGACCGGTGCATCGTTAGACTTAGAATTCATTGTCATCAAAACCTCCAGCATCACCCCTTGATCAAAATATTAGCAAAGGTGAGCTCACTTATGGTCGGGGCTCAGCAAGTGGGGGAAAAATTAATGCAGGTATAACAAGGTGAGGCTAAGGTTGAGCAGTAAGCATTTTAGTTGGTCAACATTTTATTAACAACACCTGTCTTACTAATAAGTGTGAATCCCAAGTATCCCATTTAAACAAAGGTACAAGAGTATATCAAAAACACTTAAGTGAAACCACTTAAGCAAACCATTGGCAGATCATCAGATCCCGATTGAATGTCCATCTTTAAGTTCAATTATCATGTGAGGAGTCCAGGCTACTCATAACCGTGAGCACGACTGATATATCAGTTTTACACACTGCACAGGTGGTACAACTTTACCCACAAGCCATGTATCCCATCTAGCCTGGGTTGATCAGACCCGTAAACACTACCAAGGTGAATGGCTAGGGATCCATTATAAGGCTTTCACAAAATACAATTAATATGAAGCAACCCGCTAAGGTTTCTAAAGTCGGTGTGGAGGCCCTCTGGGTGAAGTACCTTAGCCAAGAATACGTCCCCATGTTAACGTGAGCTGCCACCACTACCGCTCCCCCTCTTGCCCATATTTCAGGTAAGGTTGCTAGGCACTAAGCATATAAAGCTAATTACCAAAGCCAGAGCCATGATAGCACTCGTGGTTGCACTGTTATCCTGGGTGGTCACTTCATGTTCTAATTAATTTGAAATAACGTTGTTTTAACCATCGGGTTAATATCATAATTGCCAATTTCAATTTTGGAACATTAATATCAATTAATGAGTGACATCAAAATTATTAAGTTGAGCGGTAGCACAAATTCGCAAAGCTTAATAATTTCCCAAGGTAAACAAGGAATACAGTTGGTAAATCTAGGAAATCCTTAATTAGGTAAAACCCATCAAATTATGCAGTATATCAAAAAGTAAACATTATTATATGCATTGATTGGGTACAAAAAGAGTATGCAGAGGGAGAATCCACTTGCTTTGCTTAAAAGTGTCCTGCGGTTCGTCCTCGAACAGATTCGGATCCTCTACCACAGAGTCAACTTCTAATATCGATTCGCATATCGTACAAACAAAAGAAATCATTCACCAATAAATAAACACGCACCATTACATAAACGTACACCAATCAACAAACAATGAAACATACGCTTTACAAATTATACTTGTAAAAGAAAAACATTCCAAAAAGAAAACTTAATTTGTAACTATAATATAAAATAAAGCACATCAACGATCATCATATTTGCTACGACATACAATTTATTTTCCTTGCACAATTCACTAGAGAGATCTATGTGACAAATTTGAATATGGAAGTGTGTACTATATAACTTCATTAATATCGATATAGCGCTAAACCAAACTCTATGGAGTTAGTTTAATTAGCTAATCAATTATTTCTACCGGATAGTATGGGGTTTATTTTCATTTCCTTCTTTCTAAAAGGAAATTATAGCCGAGGTTACAATATTATTTAAAAATCACGTAACCTTAACATTTAAGAGAACTAATTTTAACTATACTATTTAGATTATGGTGGACATGGTCACAATCTATATTATTTCAATGTTAATAGGAACTCTATTACTTGCTAGTAAATAAGAAATGTGCCTATAAACATATGAATGCATGTAGCTTGACTAAAAATCTAAAGTTTATGAGCAAAGATAACCGTGTATCTAGTGTTTTTGTTACAAATATGTAGTCTACCCTATCCCTTAATCCTTTACTCTAACAAATTATATTTAATTTAATTTTAACACACATAAGCAAATTAAAATACACAAATACGAAAGACAGCGGGGACACTAATAAAAAAACAGCTTATCACATACACATGAAATTAATCGTTTAGTATACACATGGTTTCAAACTCAAAAATATACAAATAAAATTACAGAACGATACAGAAATTAGATCGTGATAGCACATAAAATCGCGTGGGCTTATTTTCTCTTCTTTTGAGCTGGAAAAATTTATCTAAATTATTTTTACACATGAAATCGCGTTCACCATGCTGTTACTTGCGCAGTGATGGATGGGGGCACGACAGGCGGTGTCGACGCGAGCAGGAAAGGCTGGCAGGTGGACTACCGAGAGGGCGAGGTCGGATGTCGGTGAGGAAAGTCACTGAGGCCCTGGGTTCTGACGCCAGTCGACGAAGGGCTCCGACAATGGCGAGCTGTGCAGTAGTAGCTGCAGAGAGAGGCACGACACAGAGAGCAGTATGGCGCAGCAAGAGAGCGGAGTGGATGGGTACTGCTCCATGGGACCTGAGCTCGTGATTTATAGAGAGGGGAAGAGCAGAGGGAGAAGGAGCGGTCGACAGCGTCTTTAATGGCCATTACGACGGCGGAGGTCTTGGCTCGGAGTAAATTAGAAGAGCAGGAATGGGGGAAAGGTGTAGAAACGGCGGATTAAGCTCCATTAATGGGGAAATGAAACGGCGCGGTGGCTTGGTTGGGCTCGGTCGCGATGGCTGAAGGCGCGTGTAGGGGCGCTGTCCTGGCACCTGGGCATTCGATGCAGGGCGCAGCGCGGTCGGGGGAGAGCGGTGCAGAGGCACCGTCGGTGCTCGCGCGGGGTCGGTGTGCTCGGTGTCACGGGAGCTCCTGACGCGGCTCCTGGTTCGTGCGGGTGTGAGAGGAAGGGAAGAGAGAGGTGAGAGAAGAGAGAGAATAGGGGAGGGGAGAGGATAGGGCGGTGGCAGCTTGGGGAAGCGGCCACGGACGCGCGGCGGCTGGGGTAATTGGGCCCCTAGTGGGCCTAGGGTTAGGGAGAGTTTGTTTTTTTTAAATTCGAAATACATTTTTAAATAACTCAAAAATTCATACTAATTAATCCAAAATTATTTAAAAATAAAATATTTATTTTTAGACTAATAATTACTATATTATTTATTTATTATGTTATTTACTAGGATTTTCTTAGGAAGAATTGCGATTAAATACTCACCAACCAATCATGCGCAAAAAAATATTACGAATGCACATAAATAATAAACACTTGAATAAAAATTTATTATCCTAATTACCATAATAACTAAATTTATTATTTTTAGTTGATGGCTTTTATGGTGTTACAAACCTACCCCTCTTAAAAGAATCTCGTCCTCGAGATTAAGAAACTTCCGAGAATAACTAAGGGAATTCTGCTCTGAGTTCATCTTCTCTTTCCCAAGTGGCCTCATCTTCCGAATGATGACTCCACTGAACTTTACACATATTGATAACTTTACTCCATGTAATCCTGTGAGATGTTTCCAGAATTCTGACTGGGTACTCTGAATAAGCCAAATCCTCATTGACATTCAGTTCTTCCATGGGTAACTGTTCTTCTGGTACTCTCAAGCACTTCTTACGTTGTGACACGTGAAATACGTCATGCACATCCGGTAAACTATCAGGTAGCTCTAACTGGTAGGCTACTTCACCTTTTCTTTCCAAAATCTTGAATGGGTCGATATAGCGAGGAGATAATTTTCCCTTAACCTTAAACCTTTTCATTCCTCCCATCGGTGAAAATTTAAGGTAGACAAAGTCTCCTACTTCAAACATCAACTCTCTTCTTCTATTATCAGCATAGCTTTTTTGTCTTGACTGTGCTGTCTTCAAATTCTCTCGGATAATCTGCACTTGCTTTTCTGCTTCTTGGAGAATTTCTGGACCAAATACTTGACTTTCTCTCGTCTGATTCCAATAAAGCGGTGTCCTACACTTTCGTCCATAAAGTGCTTCAAATGATGCCATCTTTAGACTTGCATGATAACTATTGTTATACGAAAATTCTGCATAAGGCAAACTTTATCCTAGCTTCTACCATGCTTCGAGCGCAAGCTCTTAGCATATCTTCCAACACTTGGTTTGTTCTTTCTGTTTGCCCATCCGTTTGCGGATGATAAGCTGAACTAAAGTTTAGCTTGGTATCCATGGACTCATGTAGTCTTTTCCAAAAGCGCGAGGTAAACTGGGTTCCTCGATCAGATACGATCTTTTTCGGTACTCAATGTAGACAAATAATCCTTGACATGTATAACTCTGCTAACTGGGCTCCTAAGTAAGTTGTCTTCATAGGTATACAGTGTGCCACTTTAGTCAACATGTCTACTATGACCCATATTGAATCATAGCCATCCCAAGTACGAGGTAGTCCAACTAAGAAGTCCATACCGATTTCTTCCCATTTCCATTCCAGTACCTTGAGAGGTTGTAGTAATCCTGCTGGTCTTTGGTGTTCAGCTTTAACTCGCTGACACACATCACATAATGCAACATGAGTAGCAACATCTCTTTTCAAACCGTACCACCAATACTTTTTCTTTAGATCCTGGTACATCTTTGTACTACTAGGGTGAATAGAGTAAGCCGAATCATGAGCTTCTCTCAAAATAAGTTGAAGTAGGTGTTCGATTTCAGGTACACATATTCTCTTTTTAAACCATATTGTGCCTTGATCATCTTCCGTGAAATTTGGGGCTTTACCCAAACCAATCAAAGTTTTAATTTCCTTAATTTTCTCATCAGCTTCCCGTCCTTTATGAATCTCTTGTTCCAAAGTAGATTCAACTTCCATAACCGTTGCTTCCATATTATTGAGCATACCAAGGTTGAGTTGTTCCATTTCCTAGCACAATTCCTGTGAAATCAAATGAGTAGTGATGTTGTTCACTTGACCCTTACGGATCAAAGCATCAGCCACTACATTTGCTTTTCCTAGGTGATATTGTATTTCCAAATCATAGTCTTTGATCAACTCAAGCCATCTTCTCTTTCTTAGGCTGAGTTCTTTCTGAGTGAATATATATTTCAAGCTTTTGTGATCCGTGAAGATTTTGCACTTGTTTCCAATCATATAGTGCCTCCAAATCTTCAAAGCATGCACTACGGCAGCTAGTTCCAAATCATGCGTAGGATAATTCTTCTCATGCTTTTTCAACTGTCTTGAGGCATAAGCTATTACTTTTCCTTCTTGCATTAGCACACATCCAAGTCCAAGGTGTGATGCATCGCAATACACATCAAATCCCTTGTGAATGTCTGGCATTACCAATATTGGTGCAGTAGTTAACCTTTTCTTGAATTCTTCAAAACAATTCTGGCATGTTTCATCCCACTTAAACTCTTTACCTTTCTCCAGTAGCAAAGTAAGAGGTTTCGCTAACTTGGAATAACATTCAATAAATCTTTTGTAGTATCCTGCCAATCCAAGAAAACTTCTGATCTTGGACGCATCCTTTGGTTGCTTCCAATTTAGTATCTCACTTATCTTTCCTGGATCCACTTTAATTCCACCATCAGTAACAATATGTTCTAAGAAAGCAACTTCCTTCAACCAAAAATCACACTTCGAGAACTTTGCATACAATTGGTTGTCATGAAGCTTTTGTAGGATTAGCCTTAGATGATCTTCATGTGTTTCTTCGTTCGGAGAGTATATTAGTATGTCATCAATGAATACGACCACAAACTGATCAACATATTCCATGAATACTTTATTCATCAAATTCATAAAGTATGCCGGTGCATTATTCAGTCCAAACGACATGACCAAAAACTCATATAATCCATACCTCGTAGTGAAGGCTGTCTTGGGTACATCTTCTGCTCGAATCTTTAACTGATGATATCCCGACCTTAGATCTATCTTCGAGAATATCTTAGCTCCCTTCATCTAGTCAAATAAATCTTCAATCCGAGGTAATGGGTATTTATTCTTGATGGTTACTTCATTCAAACTTCTATAATCAACACACATTCTCCTCGAACCATCTTTCTTGCTCACAAATAGAACTGGGGCTCCCCAAGGGGATGAACTTGGGCAAATGAAACCTTTTTCTAGTAATTCTTTTAGTTTTTTCTTCAGTTCAACTAAATTTTTGACATCCATTCTATAAGGCCTTTTCGAGATAGGTGCAGTTCCAGGTAATAATTCAATAGAAAACTCTATATCACGGTCAGGTGGCATACCTCGTAATTCCTCTGGAAATACGTCTGGGTATTCGCACACTACCCTGATATTTTCCAAGGGCTTTTCTTCCAAGTGATTTATCACTATCTTTCCTTTTTGTATCTGTTGACATATTTGTGCTAACTTGGACTCTTTCGCCTTGAGGACTTGTCAACATAATTGTTCCGTTGGCACATTGTATCACTTCATCATAACTTTTCAACCAGTCGCATCCAAGAATCACATCAATACCGTTGGATCCTAAGACCACTAGGTTTACTGGAAAATCTATTCCTTGAATCTTGAGATTAACACGGAGGCATGAGTGTGTGGCCTTCATGTCACCTCCCGGTGAACTAATGTGTAACATCTTCTTAAGAGGGTGCTTTGGTATGTTATGTTTTTCCACGAATGACTCATTTATAAATGAATGCGATGCTCCAGAGTCAAATAAAACTGATGCAGGTTTGGAGTTTATAAGGAACATACCATACACCACGTCGGCATCATCAGGCACTGATTCCGTTGTGACGTGATTGACGCTTCCTCTATTCTGGTTCTGCGGAGTCCTGTTCTGTGCAGATCCACGAGCTGGGGTGTTCTGATCATTCCTTTGGTTGTTGCTTTTCTGAGGTGTCCGCTGGTTGCGCCGTGGGCAGTTGTTGGCATAATGGCCAAGCTCACCGCACTTGAAACAACCATTGGGTTGGACTGGTGCGTTGTTGCTTCTGGCCTGCGTGTTCATGGCGCCACCTTGACGAATCTGTGATCTCCCACCAGACCTCTAGTTGGTCTAAGAGTAGTTCCTCTACTGACTCTGACTTTGATTATTTCTCTAGCCTTGCTATCCAGAGCGTTGCATCTGATAATTGTTTCCACCCTGATTTCCAGAGCGGAACTGCGAACCTTGAGTGTTGTTCGGCCGGGTGTTCCTGCTAGACTGACCTTGGAACTTCCTTTTATGGTCAGACAATTCCCTTTTTTTACTCTCAAGGCCAATTACCTTGTTCAAAAGAGTCTGGAAGTTGGGGAAGGTATGACTCTGCAGTTGGTAGTTCAAAGGTCCAATCAATCCTTCTAGGTAACGCTCTTGGCGCTTCTCATCTGTATCCACCTCTTCTGGTGCGTAGCGTGAAAGCTGAGTGAAGCGATCACGATACTCACTGACAGGCATATTCCCATGAGTAAGGGAAAGGAACTCCTTCTTCAATTTCATAATTCCCGAGGGAATATGATGAGCGTGGAAGTTCACTTGGAACTCCTGCCAGGTTATGGTATCCACATTGGCGTGTGCCGCTGTAAAGGCATCCCAATAATCGGACGCGGCTCCCTCGAGTCTTCTCGAGGCATACAAGACTTTTTCCCGGTCGTTGCACTGGGTGATATCTAACTTATTTCTAATAACCTTGAGCCAGTCATCGGCATCCAAAGGATCAACCGCATGAGAGAACGTTGGCGGGTGATGGCTCATAAAATCTCGATGCTTATCTCTAGCCAGGGGTGCATACTGTTGTTGCTGCTGGTGCTGTTGATTCTGCTGGTTTTGTTGAATCTGGTGAACAGTCGCCATGTTCCCTGCAGAAGCTGCATCTGAGTGGCGATAAATTGTTCCATGTTACGGTTCGGTGGTGGTGGTGGCATCTGTTGACCATGTTGGTTCCTGTTGTTGTTGGGTCCTTGGTGAGCGTTCACCATCTGATTGGTTAGAAAGTGAACTTATTAGAGGACTGATGAGTAATAAAGATTCTAGAGGGGAATATCTTAAGTTAAACAAAATTTATATGCTCTTATGGCCATCATTCCATAAGACCATTGCACTCAAACAAAAATCCAACTCAAACATAGCAACCAACACCATCACATGGTTGTTATTATTATGACGATAACTTAAAAAGAAACTTTTCATCGTCTGACGCGAGAGCTAACTTATTACATCATAACTTAAAAATTCAAAGTAGCCTAGTGATGGATCCGGGCTCCCCATAGCGAAGCCTCTTGCAGGGAGGAGACAACGCCATGGCGGGGACCTAAGCTTCAGGCGGATCCCGTCCTTGAATTGGGCTTCCAGGGCTGCAATCCTGGCATGGGCATCCTCTAGCTCCAAGTGCACCCTAGAGAGATCCAGGGTGATACTGTCCAGGTTGGTGTTGAGTCCGGCCACTACACTAGCTAAGGTGTTGAGGCGATCCTCACCAGCTTCACCTGGAATGATGCTGGTCTGGCTTCCTCCACTCAGACATAGAGGGAGATGCTTGAACCTCGTGTCCTGCAGCTGCTGCCGGTAGGTGTGGCTGAGTGACCATAGGGTCCGTCTGGCAGCATCGCTGACCGAGGCAGCGTAGGTGGATAGTGGTGTCAGGGACTCATGAGCAGACAGAGTCCTTAATCCCCTATCCCCTGCATCCATCACCCTGACGTGGATGCGAGTGATGTAGTAGCAAGTCTGGGGAGGCTCGCTCACTTGCCTTGTTTTGTACAGGGGGCGGACGTAGGTGCCTAGCGCGTGCAGCAAATCTTGCAGCAGGTTGGGGAAGTGCCCCGTCTCGAACATTGATGTGTAATGTTCGACAACAGGACCAAACCCCATGAAGTAGTCCTACTGGGCTTAGTTGGCTTCCTCGTTGACGTGCTCCTCGTCTTCTTCATCGTCGTCATCCTCGTCATCGTTGTCCTAGAGTCGTCTGGGTCGTCGCCTCCGGGTGCAGGTGCTCGGACGGCTGGTGCAGGCGGTGCCGATGTCGATGACCTAGTTGCGAAGGCCAGTGACTCTGCCAACGGGGTGGGCGTCGGCAGCTGTTCCTCCGAGCTATCCTCCAGGATGACTCCATTCTCCACTCAAATGTGAGGGAGATCCACCAGAACTTCCTCGACTACCACCGGGTAGACAGGGATTTGCCGAGGCGGAGGGGCGTAGCTGGTGTTGACACGGGTAGTTTGGAGAGTACGAACCATCTACAAGAGAAATGTCAACTCAGCTGAAATTTTAAAGAGATAAGGCTGATAAATAATTTTTTTGAATGATATTATCAAGTTTTGAACAACTAGGCTTTCCATTTCTAACTAGTCTAACGACCTAGGGTCAGCATAGCTTTGTTACCACTTCTGTCACACCCGGTTCCAGGGGTAGAACCGAGCGCATAGCATATGTGTGCCAAGATCCATTTGCACACATATGTTGACGTCACAAGTGTAAGATATCGACTCCTTAAAGTTTCCGTCTTCGGCGCATACTTCCCAACAACCTTCACGGCCTCGGCCTCGACCTCATGCACAAACGCGACCGCGTCTCGACCGCGAAGATCCACGGTGAAGAGAGGACTTTGCACCAGCTGGCCGCCTGTCACACCCAGTTCCAGGGGGCAGAACCGAGCGCATAGCATATGTGTGCCAAGATCCATTTCCACACATATGTTGACGTCACAAGTGTAATATATCAAAAGACAATGCAATAAAAGTGTAAAGAGAGTAGAATACTTTATTTCATCATCTGAATCATTGTATATTTAACAAGTATCACATCAAGGTAAGGCGGAATAAATAACATGGGCAGCCTTCCACTGGAAGATGATCGGTGCATCGTTAGACTTGAATTCATTGTCGTCAAAATCTCCATCAAAGTCTCCAGCATCACCCTCTGATCAAAATATTAGCAAGGGTGAGCTCACCTATGGTCGGGGCTCAGCAAGTGGGGGAAAAATTAATGCAGGTATAACAAGGTGAGGCTAAGGTTGAGCAGTAAGCATTTTAGTTGGTCAACATTTTATTAACAACACCTGTCTTACTAATAAGTGTGAATCCCAAGTATCCCATTTAAACAAAGGTACAAGAGTATATCAAAAACACTTAAGTGAAACCACTTAAGCAAACCATTGGCATATCATCGGATCCCGATTTAATGTCCATCTTTAAGTTCAATTATCATGTGAGGAGTCCAGGCTGCTCATAATCGTGAGCACGGCTGATATATCAGTTTTACACTCTGTACAGGTGGTACAACTTTACCCACAAGCCATGTATCCCATCTAGCCTAGGTTCATCGGACCCGTAAACACTACCAAGGTGAATGGCTAGGGATCCATTATGAGGCTTTCACAAAATACACTTAATACGAAACAACCCGCTAAGGTTTCTAAAGTCGGTGTGGAGGCCCTCTGGGTGAGGTACCTTAGCCAAGAATACGTCCCCATGTTAACGTGAGCTGCCACCACTACCGCTCCCCCTCTTGCCCATATTTCAGGTAAGGTTGCTAGGCACTAAGCATATAAAGCTAATTACTAAAGCCAGAGCCATGTTAGCACTCGTGGTTGCACTGTTATCCTAGGTGGTCACTTCATGTTCCAATTAATTTGAAATAATGTTGTTTTAACTATCGGGTTAATATCATAATTGCCAATTTCAATTTTGGAACATTAATATCAATTAATGAGTGACATCAAAATTATTAAGTTGAGCGGTAGCACAAATTTGCAAAGCTTAATAATTTCCCAGGGTAAACAAGAAATACAGTTGGTAAATCTAGGAACTCCTTAATTAGGTAAAACTCATCAAATTATGCAGTATATCAAAAAGTAAACATTATTATATGCATTGATTTGGTACAAAAAGAGTATGCAGAGGGAGAATCCACTTGCCTTGCTCAAAAGTGTCCTGCGGTTCGTCCTCACACAGATTCAGATCCTCTACCACACAGTCAGCTTCTAATATCGATTCGCATATCGTACATATAAAAGAAATCATTCACCAATAAATAAACACGCACCATTACATAAACATACACCAATCAACAAATAATGAAACATACGCTTTACAAATTATACTTGTAAAAGAAAAAACATTCCAAAATGAAAACTTAATTTGTAACTATAGTATAAAATAAAGCACATCAACGATCATCATATTTGCTACAGCATACTATTTATTTTGCTTGCATAATTCACTAGAGAGATCTATGTGGAAAATTTGACAATGGAAGTGTGTACTATATAAATTCATTAATATCGATATAACGCTAAACCAAACTCTATGGAGTTAGTTTAATTAGCTAATCAATTATTTCTACCGGATAGTATGGGGTTTATTTTTATTTCCTTCTTTCTAAAGGAAATTATAGACGACGTTACAATATTATTTAAAAATCACATAACCTTAATATTTAAGAGAACTAATTTTAACTATACTATTTAGATTATGGTGGATATGGTCACAATCTATATTATTTTAATGTTAATAGAAACTCTATTATTTGCTAGTAAATAAGAAATGTGCTTATGGACATATGAACACATGTAGCTTGACAAAAAATCTAAAGTTTATGAGCAAAGAGGTTGTGCATATAGTATTTTTGTTACAAATATATAGTCTACCCTATCCCTTAATCCTTTACTCTAACAAACTATATTTAATTTAATTTTAACAGACATAAGCAAATTAAAATACACAAATGCGAAAGACAGCGGGGACACTAATAAAAAAAATAGCTTATTACATACGCATGAAATTAATCGTTCAGTATACACATGGTTTTAAACTCAAAAATATACAAATAAAATCACTTAACGATACAGAAATTAGATCGTGATAGCACATAAAATCGCGTGGGCTTATTTTCTCTTCTTTTAATCTGAAAAAATTTGTCTAAATAATTTTTACACATGAAATCGCGTTCACCTTGCTGTTACTTGCGTAGTGATGGATGGGGGCACAACGGGCGGCGTCGACGCAAGTAGGAAAGGCTGGCAGGTGGACTACCGAGAGGGCGAGGTCGGATGTCGGCGAGGAAAGTCACTAGGGCCCTGGGTTCTGACGCCAATCGACGAAGGGCTCCGGTAATGGCGAGCTGTGCAGCAGCAACCGCAGAGAGAGGCACGACATAGAGAGCAGTATGGCGCGGCAAGAGAGCGGAGTGGACGGATACTGCTCCATGGGACTTGAGCTCGTGATTTATAGAGAGGGGAAGAGCAGAGGGAGAAGGAACAGTCGAGAGCATCTTTAATGGCCATTACAGCGGCGGAGGTCTTGGCTCGGAGTAAATTAGAGGAGCAGAATGGGGGGAAAGGAGTAGAAACGGCACATTAAGCTCCATTAATGGGGAAATGAAACGACGTGGTGGCTCGGTGGCATGGTCGGGCTCGGTCACGATGGCTACAAGCGCGTGTAGGGGCACGGTCCTGGCACCTAGGCGTTCGGTGCAGGGCACAGCGCGGTCGGGGGAGAGCGGTGCAGAGGCGCCGTCGTTGCCTACGCGAGGTCGGTGCGGTCGGTGTCGCGGGAGCTCCTGGCGCGGCTCCTAGTTCGTGCGGGTGTGAGAGGAAGGGAAGAGAGAGGTGAGAGAAGAGATGGAATAGGGGAGGAGAGAGGATAGGGCGGTGGCGGCTTGGGGAAGCAGCCAGGGACATGCGGCGGCTGGGGTAATTGGGCCTCTAGTGGGCCTAGGGTTAGGGAGAGTTTGTTTTTTAATTCGAAATGTATTTTTAAATAACTCAAAAATTCATACTATTTAATCCAAAATTATTTATAAAAATAAAATATTTATTTTTAGACTAATAATTACTATATTATTTATTTATTATGTTATTTACTTGGATTTTCTTAGGAAGAATTGCGATTAAATACTCACAAACCAATCATGCGCAATAAAAAATATTACGAATGCACATAAATAATAAACACTTGAATAAAAAATTATTATCCTAATTACCATAATAACTAAATTCATTAGTTTTAGTTGATGGCTTTTATGGTGTTACAAACCTACCCATCTTAAAAGAATCTCGTCTTCGAGATTAAGAAACTTCAGAGAATAACTGAGGGAATTCTGCTCTGAGTTCATCTTCTCTTTCCCAAGTGGCGTCTCTTCTTCTATTATCAGCATAGCTTTTCTGTCTTGACTGTGCTGTCTTCAAATTCTCTCGGATAATCTGCACTTGCTTTTCTGCTTCTTAGAGAATTTCTGTACCAAATACTTGACTTTCTCTGGTCTGATTCCAATAAAGCGGTGTCCTACACTTTCGTCCATAAAGTGCTTCAAATGGTGCCATTTTTAGACTTGCTTGATAACTATTGTTATACGAAAATTCTGTATAAGGCAAACTTTTATCCCAGCTTCTACCATGCTTCAGAGCGCAAGCTCTTAGCATATCTTCCAACACTTGGTTTGTTCTTTCTGTTTGCCCATCCGTTTGCGGATGATAAGCTGAATTAAAGTTTAGCTTGGTATCCATGGACTCATGTAGACTTTTCCAAAAGTGCGAGGTAAACTAGGTTCCTCGATCAGATACGATCTTCTTCGGTGCTCAATGCAGACAAACAATCCTCGACATGTATAACTCTGCTAACTGGGCTCTAGAGTAAGTTGTCTTCACAGGTATACAGTGTGCCACTTTAGTCAACCTGTCTACTATGACCCATATTGAATCATAGCCATCCCGAGTACGAGGTAGTCCAACTATGAAATCCATACCAATTTCTTCCCATTTCCATTCCGGTACCTTGAGAGGTTGTAGTAATCCAGCTGGTCTTTGGTGTTCGGCTTTAACTCGCTGACACACGTCACATAATGCAACATGAGTAGCAACATCTCTTTTTAAACTATACCACCAATACTTTTTCTTTAGATCCTGATACATCATTGTACTACTAGGGTGAATAGAGTAAGCCGAATCATGAGCTTCTCTCAAAATAAGTTGGCGTAGGTGTTCGATTTCAGGTACACATATTCTCTTTTTAAACCATATTGTGCCTTGATCATCTTCCGTGAAATCTGGGGCTTTATCCAAACCAATCAAAGTTTTAATTTCCTTAATTTTCTCATCAACTTCCTGTCCTTTACGAATCTCTTGTTCCAAAGTAGATTCAACTTCCATAACCGTTGCTTCCATATTATTGAGCATACCAAGGTTGAGTTGTTCCATTTCGCAGCACAATTCCTATGACATCAAATGAGTAGTGATGTTGTTCACTTGACCCTTACGGCTCAAAGCATCAGCCACTACATTTGCTTTTCCTAGGTGATATTGTATTTCCATATCATAGTCTTTGATCAACTCAAGCCATCTTCTCTTTCTTAGATTGAGTTCTTTCTGAGTGAATATATATTTCAAGCTTTTGTGATCCGTGAAGATTTTGCACTTGTTTCCAATCATATAGTGCCACAAAATCTTCAAAGCATGCACTACAGCAACTAGTTCCAAATCATGCGTAGGATAATTCTTCTCATGCTTTTTCAACTGTCTTGAGGCATAAGCTATTACTTTTCCTTCTTGCATTAGCACACATCCAAGTCCATAGTGTGCTGCATCGCAATACACATCAAATCCCTTGTGAATGTCTGGCATTACTAATATTGATGCAGTAGTTAACCTTTTCTTGAGTTCTTCAAAACAATTCTGGCATGCTTCATCCCACTTAAGCTCTTTACCTTTCTCCAGCAGCGAAGTAAGAGGTTTCGCTAACTTGGAAAAACATTCAATAAATCTTTTGTAGTATCCTGCCAATCCAAGAAAACTTCTGATCTTGGGTTCATCCTTTGGTTGCTTCCAATTTAGTATCTCACTTGTCTTTCCTGGATCCACTTTAATTCCACCATCAGTAACAATATGTCCTAAGAAAGCAACTTCCTTCAACCAAAAATCACACTTCGAGAACTTTGCATACAATTGGTTGTCATGAAGCTTTTGTAGGACTAGCCAGATGATCTTCATGTCTTTCTTCGTTCGGAGAGTATATCAGTATGTCGTCAATAAATATGACCACAAACTGATCTAGATATTCCATGAATACTTTATTCATCAAATTCATAAAGTATGCCGGTGCATTAGTCAGTCCAAACGACATGACCAAAAACTCATATAATCCATACCTCGTAGTGAAGGCTGTCTTGGGTACATCGTCTGCTCGAATCTTTAACTGATGATATCCTGACCATAGATCTATCTTCGAGAATATCCTAGCTCCCTTCATCTGATCAAATAAATATTCAATCCGAGGTAATGGGTATTTATTCTTGATGGTTACTTCATTCAAACTTATATAATCAACACACATTCTCCTCGAACCATCTTTCTTGCTCACAAATAGAACTAGGGCACCCTAAGGGGATGAACTTGGGCGAATGAAACCTTTTTCTAGTAATTCTTCTATTTGTTTCTTCAGTTCTACTAAATATTTGACATCCATTCTATAAGGTCTTTTCGAGATAGGTGTAGTTCCGGGTAATAATCCAATAGAAAACTCTATATCACGGTTAGGTGGCATACCTGGTAATTCCTCCGGAAATACGTCTGGGTATTCACACACTACCCTGATATTTTCCAAGGGCTTTTCTTCCAAGTGATTTATCACTGTCTTTCCTTTTTGTATCTATTAACATATTTGTGCTAACTTGGACTCTTTCGCCTTGTGGACTTGTCAACATAATTGTTCCGTTAGCACATTGTATCACTTCATCACAACTTTCCAACCAGTCGCATCCAAGAATCACATCAATACCGTTGGATCCTAAGACCACTAGGTTGACTGGAAAATCTATTCCTTGAATCTTGAGATTAACATGGAGGCATGAGTGTGTGGCCTTCATGTCACCTCCCAGTGAACTAATGTTTAACATCTTCTTAAGAGGGTGCTTTGGTATGTTATGTTTTTCCACGAATGACTCAGTTATAAATGAATGTGATGCTCTAGAGTCAAATAAAACTGATGCAGGTATGGAGTTGATAAGGAACATACCATACACCACGTCGGCATCATCAGGCACTGATTCCGCTGTGACGTGATTGACCCTTCCTCTATTCTGGTTCTGCGGAGTCCTATTCTGTGCAGGGCATTCGGTGCAGGGCGCAGCGCGGTTAGGGGAGAGCGGTGCAGAGGCGTCGTCGGGGCTCGCGCGGGGTCAGTGCGCTCGGTGTCGCGGAAGCTCCTGGCGTGGCTCCCGGTTTGTGCGGGTGTGAGAGGAAGGGAAGAGAGAGGTGAGAGAAGAGAGAGAATAGGGGAGGGGAGAGGATAGGGCGGCGGCGGCTTGGGGAAGCAGCCAGGGACGCGCGGCGGCTGGGGTAATTGGGCCCCTAGTGGGCCTAGGGTTAGGGAGAGTTTGTTTTTTTAAATTCGAAATGCATTTTTAAATAACTCAAAAATTCATACTAATTAATCCAAAATTATTTATAAAAATAAAATATTTATTTTTAGACTAATAATTACTATATTATTTATTTATTATGTTATTTACTAGGATTTTCTTAAGAAGAATTGTGATTAAATACTCACAAACCAATCATGCGCAATAAAAAAATATTAGAATGCACATAAATAATAAACACTTGAATAAAAATTTATAATCCTAATTACCATAATAACTAAATTCATTATTTTTAGTTGATGGATTTTATGGTGTTACACCGCCCAGTGTAGGCATTTGGCGAGGGGTCACTTCGCCCAACGTCCAACCATGCGCCAAGGGCCACACCCCGTAGGCAATGATTTCCTCGACCAAGTCGCGCCTGCTACTCAGGCGGGCCGCATATCGGAGGGCCCCTTCGTCTTCGTCTTCTTCTGCCACCAAGAAACGTGGAAATGCCACATAACAATGTGAGCACAGGATGGCAGGGGGCAGACTCGACAAACCTTCAACATCCCCAAGAGCTACATAAAACCAAAAGTCCCACCAGTTACCCCACTTGTTCCTAGCACAGGGAACTATCTCGACAACTTCAGCCGATGTCTTCCAGTCCTTAGCGTGAAGGTGCACGATCCAAATTGGGCTATCTTATCACCTATTTTCCTCTTCTACCAGTGCAGACAATAATTTTTGGTGAAGACCTCCACAGACGGTTGCCCGCCGTAGAAGGAGACTGCCCAAACGTACTTTGCAAGTGCCACCCCCGCATTCGGCGTCAGCTGGTGGACTTGCACCTCGAACTTCCGCAACACCTCCACCACAAACTGATGCGTCGGAAGGCGAAGTCCAGCAGTGAAAAGGCCTAAAAAACTACCAATTCGCCCTCCGGCTCGGGGACCTCTTCCGCACCTGGGGCCCGCCCGACACCGTTACCAAAATAGCCCAGCCGCTGCATCTCCAGCACGCGGCCAAAAAAAATCCTGGAGGTCCTGAACTCGACGGTGTGGTCGAGCTGCAGTTCAACCATCGCCAAGTCGCTCAACGTCTCCTCGGACGACGGCGTGGCCGGCGAAGCATTCGCAGCAGATGAGGAAGAAGACATTACAACATACCGTCGGCGATGGCGCGCGGTTTGCTTAATACGGGCCAGATCTTCGGCGTAGAAGGAGCAAGGAGGGTAGGCAAGTAGTTGTCAAAGCAAGGGTTTTTACAGCGCAAACTCAAGCAGGTGGCGGCCTCGGTTGAGATCGGGTTTATATAGGCGCGGAGCGACACCTCGGGAAACCCGCAGTCCCAAAGTAACACGTCCATCAACGGTCACATTTCAAAAACCCCCGAGGGACCATTTCGAGCGAGGGCAGCGTTTTCACCATCTCATGGTAGTCTTTGGCACCAGCTGGCTTGGTCGAACTAGTCCCTCGAAGGGAAAATGTTGGGGCGAAGGCGAACACGCCACCATTCACTTGACGACATCTACCTCGGCATTCCACAGAATGAAGGCCGCATCGGCAGACCCTGATGATCAGGTCACGGACGTCGTCCATGCGAAGGCCCAATCGCCCCTCTTCACTCCGACAAGCCGAGGCGAAGACCTCCAACGACTGCAAGGGTCAAGAAGCCAAGGCCACGAAGACCATAAGGTCTTGTCCCCCTCAGCGCTAGGAGGGGCCCATGTATAATTCGGCCCATGTTGTAGGGCCCTGCCCTTGGATGCCGCGTGGGCACAGTGCATTAGGCCATGTCTGTAATAAAGTGTGCTATAATGACTCACTGTAACCCCCCTACGAGGGAATATTCTGAGGATAAACTAGGTAATTAAGGGCCTAAATGTCCTTGACAAGGTCGAGCGGTCCCTCGGTTACCTATAAATACCCCCGTATTGTGCCAAAGCGCGAGAGGAAAGTTGTTGCTTTGACATCCTTTGTTAGAGCCACTAATCGACTTTCTCCACTTCCACATTGGATCTATCTGTCCCAAGAGGCAGGTTCCAATAGGCAGTTTTGGCATCAGTAGCTTTCGCAGATTTGCTTGTCGAAGCTGGAGGCGGGGTTTGCTCAATTGCATGGAGTATGTTCACCATACGTTGCTTTTTCTGTCCACCGTCTTTTCCGTCGGTAGCCGAAGGGATTTCCTTTTTCTGTAAAAGGTTTGTTAGATCCAATCCGAGAGGACTTAGCAGCTTGAATGGAGCGGATTCAATCATTACGTTCAAAATTTCTGACACTTCGACAGCAGAAGGCGACAGAGGGCTCAAGGTTTTTTCTAGCGCTTCATCTACCTTTGGTTCGGCAGAAAGTATCTTATCAAGTTTCCATTTCTTAGGAGTTGGTGCCTTTGGCTCCGGCGCAGCTTTCACATTCTTGAGGGCCTCTTCGTCTTCCTTCACAAACCGGGCAGCTTGCTTGCTCAGAATGCTGACAACTCTTTTTCTTGTCGCTCCTCCGTCCCCTTCATCAAGTCTGTCATAATCCGGGTACTCGAAGTTTAGGGCATCCATTACCTGATTTAACCTTCATTTCGGCCGGGTGCGAAAGGCAGCAATCATTAATTGATCCTCTTTCTTCGTATAATTCCCAAGAATTTCATTACATATAGTTTCAATCATTTCTAGCCATTCAGTACATGGTTTCTTCAACTGCTTTTCAAACTTGAAGCGGAAGGGAAGGCGAACAAGTTCATATTTCTTTCCTCCTTCCTTGTTCTTCGACATCCCCTAGCCGCTAGAGGTTGGAAAGGTTGTATTTGCTATGTATTCCTGCACTAAGTCTCTAGTGCTAATTTCAGCAGCCACCACTCTGAATTGGACTTCGGCCACCTGGCATGGGGAGCCGAGTTGCATATTGCATAATGGCCTTGTCATCTCGAAGCTCAACCTCAGAGGACTCATAACATAGTCATGAGTTTTTCCCTCTTCTTCTCGTTAGCTTTTACATAGAACCATTCGTTTGTCCACCCGGTCGGCCACTTGGTGTGGTAGCCGATTACTGGGGCCTTGGTGTTCTTTCGGTACGCAAAATTTTAGCATCCAAAGTTTTTGTGAAGGCCATCCACCCTGGCCTTTGTCTAATAGTGCAACTTGTGCACTCGGCAGAAACCTTCATCATTGGCACTTATGCCCTGGCTTCGGAGAGCCCATATGTAAACACTTAGCTTGACAATGGCATTTGGTGTTAGCTCATGAAGATATATTTCAAACCTCTTCAAAACCTCTCCTATAATATCATATAGAGGAAACCGAAGCCCTGCCCTGAAGAAGCTTTTAAAAACAACAACTTCATCCTCCTTCGGCTCCAGAACCACTTCCTCGCCAGCAAAGCGAATAAGTTTACTCTCATTTTCCCAAAAATAGACTAGCTTCTTCATCATAACCAGGTCCTCTGCTGACACGGTAGATTTTCCAAATTCAATATGGCTCGGTTTTGATGGGCTTAGAATACTGTTGTCTTCTTCGATTTCATCAATACTCTTGTCCTCAACTACGGTCTGCTTAAATTCGGCAGTTTCAACTTCGGCAACAACTTCTTTCGGCACGACTAGACCCGATCGCCTCATCATTTCTAATATTGGCGCTGTTTCTGTCATTTCAGCATCATCTCCCTCAC
This sequence comes from Zea luxurians, assembly GCA_029449295.1. Classification (NCBI taxonomy): domain Eukaryota; kingdom Viridiplantae; phylum Streptophyta; class Magnoliopsida; order Poales; family Poaceae; genus Zea; species Zea luxurians. The sequence goes on along the minus strand of JAOPSE010000009.1, from coordinate 140,786,423 downwards.
GGTACACCCTAGCAGTGGATTAGTCAGGCCATTTCAAGTGCTGCGGTTCTTTAAGACGAAGCTGACTTCGAATGACGAAGAGCGTGTTTGGAAAGCGCAATCCAGAAAGCTTTGGCTTTGGTTAAAATTTTTAACAGCACAACAGTGCGATGGCAATGAATGCTGTGGTAACTCCTCACCAACCTGTCTGCTTATATAGTGCTGTAGGGGAAGAAGGCGAACTGCCAGACCGTCTACACTGGCTGAGCGGTGGACCGTTCGACGCTCGGAATATTTTAATCGTTTTTCGTTAACAAGCTCAGGAAAGGTGTTTTTCAGACCTTCGTCATTCCGAAGCCTTTGTGTTTTTCGCGGATCGAGCTCGTTATGAAAAAATGATCCAGTACCGTAAAGAGGCTACTATTGGGGGTCTTTCCTCCGTCGAAGGTCCTCAAGGCAAAAACACCTTCGAAAAAATAATACAGAGGCTCGCCGAAGCCATCTTCAGCCTCGGTTTAGCCCCTTAAGACGAAGACCCTTCATAGAGCAACAATGTAGAATGCCGAAGCTCAGTAGTTCCAGCCCAAACCAAGCAGAGAAGGAAAAAAGATTAGAAGACCTTATTAGTTTGGATTGCTTATAAACAAATGTTTAAGGGCATAAATGTAATTTTACTCGGACTGCGGCCCGTGCCTATAAATAGATGAACAGTAACAATGTACTATTCACGTTGGATTATATTCACTCTCTCGCATCCTTACCTTCTATGAAGTCGAAGGTATCAATGTAATATTAATATTGTTGACATTCATCTATATTTTATGAAATGCAAAAATAATTGAGTTAATAAGATGCAGTTATAATACTTATTTCTCTACATGTTCATTTATATGTTAAATGATGAAGGTATGTCCTTCTTAACCTTCGTTTAACGAAGTATTATGCCCATGAGGAAATAATACTTTGGAAGACGAAGGTCATTAATAACTAACAATTGTGTTGCCTTGTTCTTGACTCACAATATTTGAGAACAAGTGACCAACAATAACTATTAAAAGCTAATAGTTTCATGGATCCAACGAGGATCTTACTAGCTAATAGTTTATTGGTCTAGTAAATCTGGATTCAGTAGTACTAAATTTAGATGCTGAATATATATTACCAATAATTGATACGAATAGACTGGAGATACATACATAGCTAATTTTTTTGTATAACTTATATTCTTTGTTCGACTAAAAATAGGGTGAATAAGGATGTTATCCAAAGGCACACAAATGAATTTTATACCCCTCAGTTCTAAAATAGTAGTTGTTTTAGAAAATTATTGCATTCATACAATTCTTGATGTATATGTTTTATATATATATCTAAATTTATCAATATTTATTTGAATATAGACGTAAAAATAAGAGCTAAAATGATTAATATTCTAGAAAAGAGAGAGTATATTTTTACATGATCAATGTCGTGTTCCATAAAAAGGATTGTATTGTCACCATTAGAAATAGAGCCCTAAATGTTTTTAGAGAAACTGAACTAAACCGTAACAATATATAAGGATCCAGTCCGAGAAAAGAGTTAGGACAAATTTGGACTATAAAATTTTGACGAAACAACTACGACTTGCATTGAACACATACTACATGGTCTAGTTAGGCCCTGTTCGTTTTCTCTCCGATCCATATGAATCGGAGGAAATTGGATGTGTTTTAATCATAGAAAGTCAAAATCTCTACTAATTTTTCCAATCCTATTTAATCCAATAATCGAACAAGTATTGTAAAAACAATTTGCGTTGTGTAGGCGTGTAGCCCGGTTGCGCCGCTTCGCCCGCTCCCACAAGCTCCGAGCTGTGTGTCGTCTCGTCCCTGTTGTCGTGTACGCAGCCCCGCACGTCTGCTCCGGAAAGCCGCTAGCGCCGCCGACGCACAGCCCCGGCCTCCAGCGAGCCCAACCAACCGGCGCCGCCCCTTTGCTGCGCTGCCCCATACTGCAGGAAGAAAAGAAACGCTATCGTGCGTGCAGTTACAGTGGAGAAGAAAATGGAAAACTGCCCACAACCCACCCCACGCCGATTGTCTGTGTCTGTTCTCCATGTGGTCCTCCATTTGGTTTTTTCTGACCAATCACATCACGCCACGTCATATTAACCAGCGATTTATTAATTATTCATTATCATTTACGTTAATCATCCGTTTGATCCCATTTCAGTTGCGTGAATTCCTTATAATAAGGTTATGCACATGTTAAAAAACATTAATTGGTCTTTACATATTTTTTTTCATTAATTATTTAATTATTTGTTTTTTCTGATGATTATTAAAATAGTAATCTAGTCAAGACTTGTTTATAGTTTTCATCCGTGCTTTTATAAATACATGTTAATGTGAATAATGTCAACTCAAACATCTTCATTTAATACTTGTTTAGTATAAACACGATATTTATTTAGTAATTCCCATATGTAACATCTTTTCTAATTTAATTATTTAAATGTTACAAATCATGCTCAACAAGTTATAAATATAATTTGGCTAGTTTTAAAATGCGAGTTTCCAACTAAATTATAATTCAAATTAATGTTACATGAAATATTTCTTTGAAATATATTCCACAAATAATTTATATTAATTAAATCAACTTAGAAACATAGATTTACGTGCTAATGACGTAAAATTTCGAAAGTTATACTTTTCCAATCGTAGTTTTTCCGTATTTCTTTTTCTCACATGACGTAAAAGCGTCGAGCCCTACCTTTTGGTGTGCATTTTATAATGTTTTTCTATGTGTGGTGTAATGTTCTTATGCATGTATATGTTTGCTTGTTTGTGCTTGTTCGTGTTCTCTACTAGTCGTGAATGGAACTTGAGCTGTTCCCGAGCTTTGAGGAATTGATGATCAAGTGATCAAGCTCTCCAAGATCTAAAGTGTTGAAAACCTGAGCAGCGTGTTTTTGAAAACAAAGCAAGTGTCTTATGACCTACTTTTGTCATATTTCCCATGACAACTTAAATTCTCGCACAACATGATCCAACCTAAGGATTGACTAGCTTTCTGTTCTCCTTGTCCTTGTTTACCATTGGGTTCGGTCTATGATGATTAGCTCAACTGCTAGCACTCTAACTTAGTCAATGAACACGATGAGATATATTTAAGATACGAGGTTTCTAATGTTTTGCATATGGATTTGTGATATCAAGGAGACTCGGGCGGTATCCCGAGTGCTTCTCTATAAGAACAGATTCGTTGAGAGACAACCCAGAAAAATAGTGCAGCCATGAGAGTGGTATGGGATGCCCTTGGCTAAGTAAAAAGGGATGTCTTGTGTTGGGTGCTGGTTTTGGTTACCAGGGATGGAGGCATCTGTTATGCTCTTATATTCCTACTCATGGATATAGATACGGGCGTTGTTCCCATGCTTTTTTCCTAAGGGCTAAGGGTATCAGATTGGATACGTCAGATGACCTCTATGCAGTGGCCATTTCCAACATTTGCATAATGAGGACTCTAGTGAAAAGCCTTGTAGTGAAACCTTGTCGACTCAACTTGGAAGTGTTTAAGGGTCTGTACAACCTAAGGCGAAAGGGATCATGACTCATGGGTAAAGTGTGTAACTTCTGTAGAGTGTTATGAAACTGATATATCAGCCATGCTAATAGTTAAGATCGACCTTGGGATCCTCATTGATTAGAGATATATATGGTTTGAGATACCATGGTTCTATTTATGGATTTGATGATGATGATGGTAATGATTGTCCTCGATGAGGAAATGATCCACTTGTTGGTTATTCCTAAAACTTTGCTTCTACTAATAATAAATACGTGATGAAATAAAAGCAACTGCTTTGAACTTAACCCACATAAAGCTAGTCCACTTTAGCCAAAAAGGACATTTCCTGAGTACATTGATGTGTACTCACCCTTTCTTTCACATAAACACCAGGTTGCCCTTGGTGCAACCTATGCTCAGGTGAAGAAGCTATTGAATTAATCCCCAAGAGATTCAAGACTTCGTCAAGCATGAAGTCTAGGCCTGCAATCTCCTCCAGTTAGATGCCTGTGGAGGGCCATGTTCTCTCTCATCTTCCTATGCTTCTGTTACTGTTTAAGTATTGTACAATGTTATGTTAAATATCTCTTTTATCTTGAGCATTGTAAAATGATTTGCCATTTATGTAGTAACTTTGTACATGAGTTCTGATCCTGGCACATGCATGGTTCACATTCGATTTTCCTTCTTAAATCGGGTGTGACAAGTTTGTTTCATTATGACAAAGTGGTCTCCATTACTATGATCTTCATGGGTAACAACTTTGGCATTGACGCTTAGGTGAAATACCATAGAGCGTCTGAAGCATGCAATCATGAGACAAAGGGAGGTTCAAGCAGTGTGCACAACACAACGCCAAAAGGAAAGCACAACAATACCCTCGACATGTTCAATAGATCATATGTATAGGCTTTGATGGCATGAATGTAATATTAGAAGAAGTTGTACATTGCATCACCACTATAATAGAGATAAAGTGCCCATGTGTTGGGGGCCTTCCTCTTCCGAAGGTCCTCAAAAACTTAACTAACATGTTTTTCAGTATAACAGGTTGTTACAGGAGGCTTTGGCCTTGAGATGAAGGTGTGCGTGATATGAAGGTGCGGTTTGAAGGAAGGGTGAACGAGCGCCGAAGCTATGGCTGAAGGACCTTCGGCTTAGCATGATGGTGAAAGATGGAACCGACCTAAAGGAGAAAAGACTACTTAGTCCTTGATAGTTTGCCTTATGGTTTACAGCAAATGTCAGGGACATGAATGTAATTTTGCCTGAGCTGCGTCCCGCGCCTATAAATAGATGAACAGTAACATCGTACTGTTCACGATGCATTATAATCACACTCGCGTCACTCTCACGTTTTCACCTTCTGACAAGCCGAAGGTACCAATGTAATATTAATGTTATGAATATTAATTTGCGATTATGAAATAAGAATATAAATAATTTGAATGCGTGTCACCATTATTTATATTTTCTTTCGTATTTTATATACCTTCATTTATATCTGTTTACTGAGATGATGAAGGTTCTCCCTTCACACCCTTCGACTAAGAATCATTATACCCGAAAGGAAATAATGTTTCAAAGGACGAAGGTCTTTTATCATTAACAATTGTGTTGCTTTGTTCTTGATGTAAAGCATCTGAGAGCAAGGACCAACACCATACATGGGCGCCTTTTTGGCTATCCGCATGCGCTTGGCCTATGGATCGTTCAGCATCCGATGCTATAAGATACAAACACTTTCGAGTCTCCTTCAAACTTTCCAAAGGTAGTCTTGTAATTATATGTAACTAGAAGTGGGAAATGAAAGGATGAAGCTTATGTTATATGATCAATAATTTTTATATCTTCTCGTTATAATCCATTGACCATTCTCACCTAATGTAACCTTCTCCTCTTTGATCTACTTTTTCATCTTGAGTAAATCAAAATGGAGAGGGGATCATGTTAATTTGATTGCATTGCCCTGTTTGGGTTTTTCACTAGAATCTCAACGGGTGACCAAAAATCCTCCATAGCCTCAAACACTAATCTTGTTCTTTGTATTTTCAATTTCATGCCATTAAAAAATTTTGGAGCTATGAATTTCAAACGACATCCATGAAGCTAGTGATCTAACCAAAATAAGGTATTCCATCTGTAGCCCATTATGGTGACAATAGATAATGCAAACATGGTAGTCCTATTGGGATGTACAGGCACCTTTAGACTAGCTCACACTCAACCTAGTTTGGTCTTCTCAATCCAGGGCCAGTGCATTTGTAGTGCCCATCCCATGGTTTTGAGATTGTGAATGCCTAGCTCACCAAGGTCAATTGGTATCATAACCTTCTCCCATGCAATGAAGCAACTGCCCCCATTGACATCACTCCTTCCCTTCCATAAAAAGCATCTCCTTATCTTATCAATTGGTCGTATAATCCATTTTGGGACTTTGATAGCCACCAACATATAGATAGGTAAAGTAGTGAGCACAAAGTGAACCATAAAATTTTGGAAGTTATACCTTTCCAATCGTAGTTTTTCTATATTTCCTTTTCTCACATGACGTAAATGCCTTGAGCCCTACCTTTTGGTGTGCATTTTATAATGTTTTTCTGTGTGTGGTGTAATGTTCTTATGCATGTATATGTTTGTTTGTTTGTGCTTGTTCGTGTTCTCTGCGTGTCACAAATGGAACATGAGCTGTTCCCAAGCTTTGAGGAATTGATGATCAAGTGATCAAGCTCTCCAAGATCTAAAGTGTTGAAAACCTGAGCAGCGTGTTTTTGAAAACAAAGCAAGTGTCTTATGACCTACTTTTGTCCTATTTCCCATGACAACATATATTCGCACACAACATGATCCAACCTAAGGATTGACTAGCTTTCTGTTTTTCTTGACCTTGTTTCCCATTGGGTTCGGTCTATGATGATTAGCTTAACTGCTAGCGCTCTAACTTAGTCAATGAACATGATGAGGTATATTTATGATACGAGGTTTCTAATGTTTTGCATATGGATTTGTGATATCTACGAGACTCGGGCGGTATCCCGAGTGCTTCTCTATAAGAATCGGTTCATGGAGAGAGAACCCAAAAAAATAGTGCAGCCATGAGAGTGGTATGGGATGTCCTTGGCTAAGTAAATAGGGAAGTCTTGTGTTGGGTGCTGGTTTTGGTTACCAGGGATGGAGGCATCTGTTATGCTCTTATATTCCTACTCGAGGATATAGATACGGGCGTTGTTCCCATGCTTTTTTTCCTAAGGGCTAAGGGTATTGGATTGGATACGTAAGATGACCTCTATGCAGTGCCATTTCCAACATTTGCATAATGAGGACTCTAGTGAAAAGCCTTGTAGTGAAACCTTGTCGACTCAACTAGAAGTGTTTAAGGGTCTGTACAACCTAAGGCGAAAGGGATCATGACTCATAGGTAGTGTGCAACTTATGTAGAGTGTTATGAAACTGATATATCAGCCATGCTAACAGTTAAGAGCCACCTTAGGATCCTCATTGATTAGAGATATATATGGGTTGAGATACAATGGTTCTGTTTATAGATTTGGTGAAGATGATGGTAATGATTGTCCTTGATGAGGAAATGATCCACTTGTTGGTTATTCCTAAAAATTTGCTTCTACTAATAATAAATACATAATGAAATAAAAGCAACTGCTTTGAACCTAACTCACATAAAGCTAGTCCACTTTAGCCAAAAAGGACATTTCCAGAGTACATTGATGTGTACTCACCCTTTCTTTCACATAAACACTAGGTTGCCCTTGGTGCAACCTATGCTCAGGTGAAGAAGCTATTGAATTAATCCCCAAGAGTTTAAAGACTTCGTCAAGCATGAAGTCTAGGCCTACAATCTCCCCTAGTCAGATGCCTCTGGAGGGACATGTTCTCTCTCATCTTCCTATGCTTCCGTTACTGCTTAAGTATTGTATAATGTTATGTTAAATATCTCTTTTATCTTGAGCATTGTGCAATGATTTTCCATTTATGTATTCACTTTGTACATGAGTTCTGATCCTGGCACATGCATGGTTCACATTCGATTTTCCTTCTAAAATCGGGTGTAACAAGTTTGTTTCATTATGGCAAAGTGGTCTCCGTTACTATGATCTTCATGGGTAACAGCTTTGACATTGACACTTAGGTTAAATACCATAGAGCGTCTGAAGCGTGCAATCATGAGACGAAGGGAGGTTCAAGCAGTGTGCACAACACAACGCCAAAAGGAAAAGCACAACAATATCCTCGACATGTTCAATAGATCATATGTATAGGCTTTGATGGCATGAATGTAATATTATATGAAGTTGTACATTGCATCACCACTATAATAGAGATAAAGTGCCCATGCATGGGCGCCTTTTTAGCTATCCGCATGCGCTTGCCCTATGGATCGTTCAACATCCGATGCTATATGATACGAACACTTTCGAGTCACCTTCCAACTTTCTAAAGGTAGTTTTGTAATTATATGTAACTAGAAGTGGGAAATGAATGGATGAAGCTTATGTTATATGATTAATAAATTTTTATATCTTCTTGTTATAATTCATTGACCATTCTCACATAATGTAACCTTCTCCTCTTTGAACTACTTTTTCATCTTGAGTAAATCAAAATGGAGAGGGGATCATGTTAATTTGATTGTGTTGCCCTGTTTGGGTTCTTCACTAGAATCTCAATGGGTGACCAAAAATCCTACATAGCCTCAAACACAAATCTTGTTCTTTGTATTTTCAATTTCATGCCATTAAAAAATTTTGGAGCTATGAATTTCAAACAACATCCATGCAGCTAGTGATCTAACCAAAATAAGGTATTCCATCTGTTGCCCATTATGGTGACAATAGATAATGCAAACAAGGTAGTCCTATTGGGATGTATTGGCACCTTTAGACTAGCCCACACTCAATCTAGTTTGGTCTTCTCAATCCAGGGCCAGTGCATTTGTACTGCCCATCCCATGATTTTGAGATTGTGAATGCCTAGCTCACCAAGGTCAATTGGTATCATAACCTTCTCCCATGCAACGAAGCAACTGCCCCCATTGACATCACTCCTTCCCTTCCACAAAAAGCATCTCCTTATCTTATCAATTGGTCGTATAAACCATTTTGGGACTTTGATAGCCCCCAACATATAGATAGGTAAAGCAGTGAGCACAAAGCGAACCATAACTGCGTGATTGATAGTCACCTAGAGGGGATGATTAGGTGATCTTGAATTAATCACATCCTAAAACAAATTGGATCCAAATTAATGATTAGTGCAAAGCCAATATTCAAGAGAGTAGAAAATGTGGAAAAAGTTCTTGCACTTGATGCCCAACTTGATTTATGAATTGGTCCAAGGGAAAAAGCTCATGTGTAGATCAAAAACTTCAAAGTAGAGAGTAGGAACAAATCGCAATAAGAATAGAGCACACAAGACACATCAATTTTTCACATGGTTCGGTCAAACCTCAAATGCTTGCCTACTCCATGTTATGGTGTCCCAAATGATGAGGGTTGCACTCAACCCCTCTCAAGTGATCCAATGATCAACTTAAGCCCATGATATTTCTTATCAAATATATCTCCTTGCAAGGATCTCCATAGATTAGAGTCTCTTGTAGCTGTACAAAAGTTGATGGGAGTTGCAACTCCAAAGAATAGCAAGAGAGGGAGGAGTAGAACGCAACACAAGAGCAAAATGCAACACACAACACTAAGAATACTAGCACAACTCACAATATGTTTATTTCAACTCAAACGGGTGCTAGGATCTCTCTAGAATCGAATGACGGTGTTGCACAAGTGAATAGGAGTGCTGTGTAGCTCTTCAGGATGTTGGATGGTCAAGTAGGCCAGTTAGGGGCTATTTATATCCCAAAACCCTAAACCAACTAACCATTGCTTGTTTCCTCAAAAAACTACTCTATGCAGTGGCGCACTGGATCGGTCTGGTGCCCACCAGACTGAAACAATAGCATGAACCGCGTATCACCAGACCGTCCTCCACGTCAGCTAGTCGTTGGCTGCCTGTTGAAGCCTGAAGTTGCTGTTACCTGTGTGGTCTAGTGCAACATTGGACCATGATCTGATGATTTTTAGTGAAAAAACCTGAAGCTGAGCAGTTCACAAATGAAGGGTCAGGTGCATCAGACCTAGGGTTCTTTGTACTAGGCCCTGAAGTCTTCTGAGGGAGCCTCTGCATAGACAGTCCGGTGCACCACCGGACCAGTACTGTTGCGGGTCTGGTGCCCCCTATGCAGTTGCAAAACTACAACTTCCACAAATTCTTCTATAATTCAAATTGTCTTTGCTTGGGAGCAATTCTATGACTTAGATAAACATATTTAGAGTAAGTTTGACTTGCTTAAGTCATAGGTTCATACCTTTAGCTCATCTCGCTTTGAGTTTTTCTTGTTCTTGCTCAAAACAAGTCCAATTATGCACTTTTGAGAGCACCTAGAGGGGGTGGTGAATAAGTGATCCTACAAAATTGACTCTTAACAACACAAACTTGTTTTATAAAATGTGTTAGTGAGAACTAAAACCAAGTTAGGATGAGAAGAGAGAAGAAAAGGAAACTCTTCCCTTGATTGCTCCTTTAAGATGAGTATTAAACTTAGGAGCAATATTGCAATTGAGTATGAGAACTCAAGAAGACAGTAATCAAAATAAGTAAAATGGAGAAGAGACACAGTGATTTTTACCAAGGTTCGGCCAATGCCTACTCCACGTTGTAGTGACCTCCTTTGCTCAATGGTTGCACTCAACCCCTCTCAAGTGATCCAAAGATCAAATTTGAGTGCCACACTTGTATTCCTTATATCAATATCCCATTGTGAGGAATGTCCACAAATTGGAGTCTCTGATGCCTTACACAAATGATTACAATCAAATCTAGAGTAAGGAGGGTAGTAGAAACGCACACAAGAACACAATCGCAGCTACACCACACACACAAGCAAAGAAGAGAGTGCACGAATTAAAACAACAGAGACTCAACTCAAGAACGCGCTCAAATCTCTTTCTAACAAATCAAAAGTTGGTCGCGGAGTTTCGAAGTTGTGGTGTGCTCAAAGTATGCTTGGTTGACTGCTCCATGCGCCTAGGGGTCCCTTTTATAGCCCCAAGAGACCTAGGAGCCATTAGAGCTTCATTTGGAAGCTCCCAGCCTTCATTGTCTACGGGTCCATCGGACTGTCCGTTAGCATATCAGATACTGACAATACAACGGTCAAAAGACCCTGATTGGTCACTTTCTGTTTCAGACGAGCACCGGACTGTCCGGTGCTCCATCTGACCATTAGAGCAGGCTGACATGGCTGATAACCGTTGGTTGATTCCACATTGGACTATCCATCGCTCCGTGCGAACCATCTGGTGAATTATAGCCAACGGGGCCTGGCCGAGCCCGAGAGTGGCCACTTCGGCTGTACCCTCACCGGACTGTCCAAGGGGTGGCACCGGACTGTCCGGTGCTACCCATTCTAGCCCATCTTCTTCCTTTTTGTGCCAAATTCCTTTGGATTTTCTTGGCTCAATTTCAGATGATCCCTAGCACTTAGACAAACATGATTAGCACGTCAAACAATTGACTGAGTGCTAGAAACATACCTTTATCTCTTTAATCCATAGAGGTTTGTAGTATGTCCATTTTCAAGCCCAAAAGTGTTTTTCTTATATTACTCAATTTGCTTTACATGCACTTGTGCTCATGCTCATATGAAGAGTTGTTAGTTCATAGTAATGCATTGAGCATTTAATAACCAAAACAACTAGAAATGGCCCAAGGGCACATTTCCCTTTCAATCTCCCCCATTTTGGTAATTTATGCCAACACACGATAAAGCAACTTACAAGGTACTAACACAACCAAATATGAGGCAACTTTTGCAAATTTGAAGTCAAATAAAAAATCGATAGAATAAGTATAGGATTTGACATATTTGGATCATTTTTCCACCACTTGGTTTATTTTCTCAAAACAAATTCATTTTCTTACTTCTAAGTTGTTGGTCACATGTTCTCAAATGCTGCGAATCAAGAACAAGGCAACACAATTGTTAAGTTTTAAGAACCTTCTTCCTCCGAATCATTACCTCCACTCGGATATAATGATCATCAAACGAATGTCATGAAGGACATACCTTCATCATTTCATGGATAAATAAGAATACATAAAGATAATGAATATAATTCATTGGTTCATTCACATTTGTATTTAATAATATACACATGAACATTAACAAAGTTAATATTACATTGATACCTTCGGCTTGTTCGAAGGTGCTGATGCGAGAGTGATTACAATCCAACGTGAACAGTATGGGGATACTGTTCACCTATTTATAGACACGAGATGTAGTCCAGGTAAAAGTACATTTATAACCTTTAATATTTGTTCATAATCGTAAACAAATCACTAGGGACTGAGCCGAAGCTGGTGGCAGCTTCAGCACTTGCCATCATTGCTTCCAGACGAGATCTTCGTCTTGAGGACCTTCGGTGGGGAAAAAGAAAGTCTTTAGAATTACTTTGCCACTAGTGTTTTTGTCTTGAGGACCTTCGGTGGAGAAGAAGACCCCCAACAGTAGCCCCTTCGTGGTGCTATATCGTTTTTCATAACGAGCTCGATCCATGAATAATACGAAGGCTTCGGAATGCCGAAGGTCCAAAAACACCTTCCCCGAGCTTGTTATTAAAAACGAATAAAATATTCATGGCGCTTGCCGGTCTACCAATCAGCCAGTACGTGGTGGTTTGCCTTCTTCTCCTGTAGGACTATATAAACAGATAAGTTGGTGAGAAGTTACCACAACATTCATTGCTATTGCACCGTTGTGCTATTGAAAATTTTCACCGAAGACGAAGCTTTCTGCTTTATACTTCGAACGAGCATTTCATCGCTCAAGCACAACTTCGTCAGTGAGACTCTGAACAGCGAAATGGCTAGAGTAAGATCAACTGCAAGGGTAACCCACGAGGAAGATGAGACTGAAACGACTAAGATAGCTCCCATCTCAAAAATGATGAGGTGCTCTTGAAAGTCGCCTAGAGGGGGGAGTGAATAGGCAAAACCTGAAATTTATAAACTTAAACACGCACTAAGGTCGGGGTTAGCATTAGAATTAAATCGGAGTTCGAACGGTAGTTCTCCTTGCTTAGAGTTGCTCAATCAATGTGAATAACGTTTGGGAGCAAACTCAAATCAATATGAGCAAGGGACCTTTAGAGAGAGGAAAGAAGGGAAACAAATCAAATGGTAGTCAACACAAGTGAACACGGTGATTTGTTTTACCGAGGTTCGGTTCCAAGGAACCTAGTCCCGTTGAGGAGGCCACAAAGGCCGGGTCTATTCCAACCCTTTCTCTCTCTCAATCAGTCACTTAAACAGGTCGAGCCTTCTCCTTAATCACTTTGGTCACTAAGACCCCGCAAGGATTACCACACACTTAGGTGTTTCTTGCTAGCTTTACAAAGCAATTAGGGAATTAAAAATAGGAAGGAGAAAGCAATCCAAGCAACAAGAGCAACAAAAGAATACAAGTGATCCTCTCACAAGTCTCTAAGGAATAGAGTTGGTTTTGGAGCTTGGAGTGGATTGAATGCTTTGGTTGTGTCTTTGAAGTGGTTGCCTTTGCTCTTGCAATGAAAGTGATGTTCAGAATAACTGGATTCCATTGAAGGAGGTGGTTGGGGGGTATTTATAGCCTCCAACACTTCCTAGCCGTTGGTTGAGTTTGCTGTCGATGGGCATACCAGACTGTCCGGTGGTGCACCGGACAAGTACTGTTCACTGTCCGGTGCGTGCCACGTCAGCACGTTCGTTAGGGTTTGGAGCGGACGACCGTTGGAACCCTTTGTCTTGTAGTTGCACCGGATAGTCCGGTGCCACACCGGACATGTCTGGTGTGCTCTGACTTCTCTGCTCTGACCTCTGCCGTGTTCTGTTCACAACTATTCACTTTACGCAGACGACCGTTGGCGCAGGTTACCATTGCTCCGTTGGCTCACAAGATATGTCCGGTGCACACCGGACAGTTCGGTGAATTATAACGGAGTGACTCCCTGTCTAAACCCGAGAGTGGCCTGTTCACTTGGTGCTTGGCCTGGTGCACCGGACACTGTCCGGTGTGCCACTGGCAGCACACTCTCAAGTCCTTTGCTCCAAATTTATTTGAGTCCCCAACTTAAATTCTTTCTTGGTTTATGTTGAACCTTGTGCACCTGAGACAAATGGCATCTAGGCAAAACTAGTTAGTCCACGTGGTTTGTGATGGGCTTCAACCACCAAAATTGATTATAGGAAATGATTAAGCTCATTTCCCTTTCAATCTCCCCCTTTTTGGTGATTGATGCCAACACAAACCAAAGCAAATATAGAGTGTAGAAATGTAACTAGTTTGCAATTATGATAGATGTGCATAGGTTACTTAGATTTAAACCAATTGAAAGACTTTATACATATGTCTAAGAATAAACGTGATTGCTTTCTTCTATTTAACATTTTGGACCACATTTGCACCACTTGCTTGTTTTTTGCAAATATTTTAGAAAAACTTTTCAAATTCTTTTGCAAATAGCCAAAGGTATAAGAATATGATTTCAAGAAGCATTTTTAAGATTTGAAATTCCTCCCGCTGTTTCAAATGCTTTTCCTTTGACTAAATAAGAGCTCCCCCTGAAAAAAATTCTCCCCTTAGCTTTGAAGAGGGTTTTTGAAATGATTTCCCCTTTTTGAAACAGATATCAAATGAAATTATACCAATTGAAATTTTTATACTAACTTGAAACTTTGAAACCAAATAAGATACCAATTGAAAATTTTGGGATTAACTCAAATACCGATTGAAATAATTTGTTCCTTTGGTTTTTGAAAATTTTAAAATGGTGGTGCGGTCCTTTTGCTTTGGGCTTAATGCTTTCTCCCCCTTTGGCATTAATCGCCAAAACGGAGTACTTGAGAGCCCTTGAATTCTCCCCCTGTGGAGCCTAATACTTTCTCCCCCACAACATGAGTGAAGGGTTATATCATTTGAGATTTGCATGAGTAAAGGCAAAGGATAAATGATACCATTAGAGTTGGAGTGGAAGCATTGCCTTTGCCGGATACTCCATTCCCCTTTCAATCTAAGACTAATCATAGAAGTACGCTTGAAAGCATATTAGTCTTAACCTTGGTACAAGAAGAATAAGAAATATGCATTTGTACCATATGAAAAAGACATGATCAAAGCAATGTTTCAATCAAAATTCCGAGAATCAAGTATATTTAGCTCATTCCTAAGTTTGCTAAAGGTCTTTTCATCTAGTGGCTTGGTAAAGATATCAGCTAATTGGTTGTGGGTGCTAACATAAGCAATTTCGATATCCTCTTTTGTTGGTGATCTCTCAAAAAGTGATACCGGATGTCTATGTGCTTAGTGCGGCTGTGTTCAATGGGATTATCCGCCATGTGGATTGCACTCTCATTATCACATAGGAGAGGGACTTTGCTCAATTTGTAGCCATAGTCCCCAAGCATTTGCCTCATCCAAAGCAATTGTGCACAATAGTGACCTGCAACAATATACTCGACTTTGGCAGTGGAAAGAGTTACTGAGTTTTGTTTCTTTGAAGCCCAAGACACCAGGGATCTCCCAGAAACTGACAAGTCCCGGATGTGCTCTTGTAACACCCCCGGTCCACAAACACCTCGGAATGCTACTGAACTACACATCTGACATTCATATATAAAATTTCGGCAGCATCTCCTTTGAAAAATTGCATAAACGAGGGGCAACAGTGTATAAACATATATCATGACTAAAAACCATACTAAGCATTAATAATCTGCTAGCAAAGGGAAGTTAAACATAACGACATGAACTGAATTAATCAGAGCCCATGACTAGAAAAAACAAACATCATTTGACATCGAGTATCTAATTAAATCATGGCTGCAACTAGGCAGCGTTATTATAATAGTGAAGGTGGACGTGCTGCTACTTCCCTCATTCCCAACATGAATCAAGTACCTGCATTGAGTAATGCAAGAGTGAGATGATACATCTCAGCAAGCAAATTGTTTTGACGAGATATTTAAACCACAAATTGAATTAAACAACATTTTAAAGGAATCACAATTGAGATCAGAAATACTTGTAGACATAGAACTCAATAGTCCCAATATAACCAATACCATCTCATTTCCTCGAACAACCACAATAGGTTGTATAACACTTCCCTGCGTCAACAATACCTGCAAATATCACTTCAATGTATGCATAGAAATGCAATGTGTAGGTCCTCTGTCTTCATACCTCTGAGGGTATAAAACCACATCATCTGCAAATATCACTTCAATAAATGCATATGAATACAATGCATATGTCCTCTGCCTTTATACCTCTAATGGTATGAAGCCGCATCATACCCCTCCTCGGGCAACGTACGATGCTAAGTTGTACCACTATGGTCGGACAATAGGTCACGACAAAACTTCAGATGCAAATGAGTCAATGCAATGTATATGGCATGCTGCATTTATCAATAAACTTCACTTCCTTGAGATACAATACAAACCTCAATTAATACTTCATCTGCCTTCAGGGGTGTAAATTAATCTCATGGGTCATACTCGAACCATAATCATCATCCATATATGATAGAGCAACAATATAATACAATTAAGTAAAACATCATCATAGAGTTCAATTATGAAAGAATCCAATAAATCCGAATATTAGAGTGTAGGTGATAGAAATAACAGGTCAAAACGGTAGCAACCACCTCTACATTCACTTGCCTTCATCGAAGAAGAAAAATGTACTAGGCATGATCCGGAGTGTAGCCACCTGCTAGCGGGCATAAAACTTAGTACAAATATTTTATAAACATTTGTCAACAATCAACAAATTGCCCCTACACTTGAAACCAAGACCCGGTGGAAAGACTCCCACCCTGAACCACATGCCAAACAGCAGCAACGCTGTTTGTTAATTTTGTATCTTTAAAATTATAACAGTGATGATATCAAACAAATACTCTAGGAGTATCTACACAAAATACTCTACAACTTCGGTATTCAATGGATAATTAAATTCTGTCATCTATAAGTTCTAAAACATCTGATAAGATAACTGACTGAATCTGTTTCAGACAGCAGCATAGTTAACTTCAAAATTCGATATCTCCCAAACTACTCAACCAAAAATTATGAACTTCTGCTGGCAGTAAGAAATTTTATCCCTATACAAAAGTCTCCATAGTTGGAACAGCCAATTCGGCTATTTACTATATGAAACCCACTAGTGAACAGACCCGCTCATTTTTGTCAGGCAAACAGTAATAACCACAGTAAAACAAACATAACTAGAGTTTCACAATTCATATGAATGCACTCTTTAACAATCTGGAAAGCTTATAACATTGTCTACAACTTCTTTTACAATCCTAAAGTTTAATTCTGTAGATAAAATTGTCTAAATCTTAAGAGAACAGATTCTGCACAGAATTATAAGACTGAAAAACTGATACAATCAAACTGCAATAACTTTCTGATCTAATGTCCGATTGAGGTGTTCTTCACGGCCACAGAAAGATCTACAAATTATCTACGACTCATATATAGACATTTTGTTTTTTTGAGGCCACTAAGACCATGGAAAACTGGCATGAATAGAAACTGTCAAATCTGCCATTCTGCAGAAAACTAAATTCGAGATCAAAACCTAACCCCACATCTAATCCAACCTCTAATCCTTTAATCCCCATGATCCACAACCTCCAAAAGCACATAATTACATGGAGGAACAAGGATCCTATCCATACCTAGGGTTTCCCCAAGAAAAATTTGCAAGAAGAGATGGGGACGAACATCTCCTTGATCCTCTCTTCCTCTTCAATTCAACGTGCTCCTCCTCTTCTCGATCCTTGCTGCGTAGGGGGAGATCTAGGGAGGAGGAAGCAATGGAGGGCGGCTGCCATAGGAGGAGAGGGGCTGCCTGCCAAGGGGGAAAAAAGGGGGGCGATGGCCAAGAGAGGGAGGGGGAACGGAAAAAGGGTGGCCTGTTGGAGACTTGTTCTCAAATGCTTTTAAGAACAAGGCAACACAAAATGTTAAATGTTAATGCCCTTCGTCCTTCGAAGCATTATTTCCCTTAGGATATAACGATCTTCAGACGAAGGTCATGAAAGACATACCTTCGTACATTACGATATATGTTAATGAAAGAAGAAGCATATGAAAATAAGAGACAACATAAACAATCACATAATATAATTAACTCATCCTCATTATATTACCATGGAAAGATAGAAACAATATTGAATTACAAATGTACCTTCGGCTTGATAGAAGGTAAAAGTACAAGCGTGATGCATAAGTCAGCGTGAACAGTACGGGGGTACTGTTCATATATTTATAGGCACAGGACGCAGCCTGTGAGAAATTACATTCATGTCCTTCATATTTACTATTGATTTATAGAGAACCCAATGGGGACTAGATAGCCTTTTCCCCTTTAAGTCGGTTCCTTTTTCCACCATTGAGCTGAAGCTTCCTTCCGCGTAGCTTCGGAGCAACACCAGCCTTCATCACGACCATGCCCTTCACATTGTATATACTTTTAATCCGAGTCCGAAGGTACCTGTTCACATGTCACACTTGGAAGACATTGTTAAATCATGTTTTTGAGGACCTTCGTCGGACAAAGGCCCCCAACATGGCCACCTAGGGTTTTTGTGGGAGAAAGAAACGACGCCTTAGATGACTTCTAACTTTGCATCCAATGGCCCACAAACCTTTCCCTCATCCACGCACCAAAGATCAACTTTTGGTCAATATTTTTTTTTGTGATATTACATCTACCCCTTAAAAAGAATTCATCCTCGAATTCAGCCACTCCAAGCAAAACACCCAAGGTACCCCATATAGCACCACCATTCAAAACATGGGTCCATTATTGGTCTTAATTAACACAAGAACTTCTACCTTGGACTAATTGTCTAAGGAAACAACACAACCTAACATCAAGCTTGAAACAACATGCAATGAAGCTCAAAGCAAGTCATAGTTGCAATCAACACTACAATTTCACACCATCGAAATTGGATGCAGCTATACATCAGCATCAATGTCTTAAAACAACACTCTTTTATGAAGGGGTAATATGCACTAAGCACAACCCTTACCAACTTCAACAATTCAATTTAATTGAATGGAGAAACATCCACACCAGATGAATGTATAAGAAGATCAAACACCTCACCTCAAAGCACCACGAAACATGTAGTTCTATTGAAACCAAAACTCCTAATCTTCCTAAACCTTGTTCATGCCATCATGAAAAGATAATCATGTAATCTAACATTCTTTGCACCCCACTAAAGGGAGAAAGTCTATAGAACTAATGAAGCAATAAAGCCAACAAGAAGCCAATAGCATTCTACGCGGTACAGTTCATCGAAGAAATGCCAAAAACTCCACAAGGAGCATTGACAGCACAATAACAACACAATACTTGCTTAACCAATGTCGCTATACTTCATCCAACAACTCAACTAAGAAAAATATCCAAACTAGTAAGGTTAACCTACACATAATATAAGTCTTCATCTACTGTAGTTCAGAAACTTACATTTCATTCTATCATACGATGCACTCAAAGTACCAGACATACGAGGTCAATAATAACCCTGTAATCCTTCACACATTTGACAAACATCTCAAGTTGATGTAAAAACCACATCATTTAGGAATAGGTGACTAACCACACACAACTAACTCTAGGCTAGGCAATGACTTCATTCAAACCAATAGATAGGTGGTCCAACAATGGCTCCACAAGCATGCATCGGGGAGAGAACCATCTGATCCTCAACGTATTAATACATAATTAATGGATTAAGAAAAACAAATATTTATTCTACAACTAGCATGACTAACATGCAACCACTTTAAACCACCTCTAGACTTTGTGGCTACTAAAACACACAATAGAAGAGAGACATGTAAGCCATTATGGCTATGTAAAGACTTCCCCAAAATTTATATAAAAGTACCAATATTCATTTCTTTCAGAACTAGTTTCTCGACATAAACAATCATTCTTTGCAAAGATAGTTGGAACTATCCACCATCCGCTTACCAACTTAAATTCAAATTGATGGTTACCTTGTAACCCAAAACACGCAATTCACACTCCTCTTAGGAACATCCTCAATCAAGCATACATAACAATATTATTATAATAAAACTCAACCATGAAAAACATGATGAAAACAACATAGGCATACTTGTATATCACAAGCATAATAACAACTTCAATCTCACAAAAGACCAACGATATCAATCGCATTAATAAAACAATATAAAGATTTAGAGATAAATCATATTAGACATTAAATCATAAACAACTTACCACATCATCGTAAAGGAATAAAGAGGGGTGAAATTATTATCATCTGCACTTCAAAGACACTAATATATATCAAAGATATTTGAACCCATACCCTTCCTATATGTGCAAGTGTGTCAAATTTATCTTCAAATTGCCAAGAATCTAAAGCCTATGCTTTGATACCAACTATAACACCCGGGGTCCATAAACACCCCGGAATGCTACTGAACTACACATCTGACATTCATATATAAAATTTCGGTAGCATCTCCTTTGAAAAATTGCATAAACGAGGGGCGACAGTGTATAAACATATATCATGATAAAAAACATACTAAGCATTATTAATCTGTTAGCAAAGGGAAGTTAAACATAAGGACATGAACTGAATTAACCAGTGCCCACGACTAGAAAAAAACAAACATCATTTGACATCCAGTATCTAATTAAATCATGGCTGCAACTGGGCAGTGTTATTATAATAGTGAAGGTGGACGTGCTGCTACTTCCCTCATTCCCAACATGAATCAAGTACCTGCATTGAGTAATGCAAGAGTGAGATGATACATCTCAACAAGCAAATTGTTTTGACGAGATATTTAAACCACAAATTAAATTAAACAACATTTTAAAGGAATCACAATTGAGATCAGAAATACTTGTAGATATAGAACTCCATAGTCCCAATATAACTAATACCATCTCATTTCCACGAACAACCACAATAAATTGTATAACACTTCCCTACGTCAACAATACCTGCAAATATCACTTCAATGTATGCATAGGAATGCAATGTGTAGGTCATCTGTCTTCATACCTCTGAGAGTATAAAACCACATCATCTGCAAATATCACTTCAATGAATGCATATGAATGCAATGCATATGTCCTCTGCCTTCATACCTCTAAGGGTATGAAGCCGCATCGTACCCCTCCTCGGGCAACGTACGATGCTAAGTTGTACTGGTACGGTCGGACCATAGGTCACGATAAAACTTCAGATGCAAATGAGTCAATGCAATGCATATGGCATGCAACATTTATCAATAAACTTCACTTCCTTCAGATACAATACAAACCTCAATTAATACTTCATCTGCCTTCAGGGGTGTAAATTAATCTCATGGGTCATACTTGAACCATAATCATCATCCATATATGATAGAGCATCAATATAATACAATCAAGTAAAACAGTTCAATTATGAAAGAATCCAATAAATCTGAATATTAGAGTGTAGGTGATAGAAATAACAGGTCAAAACGGTAGCAACCACCGCTACATTCACTTGCCTTCATCGAAGAAGAAAAATGTACTAGGCATGATCTGGAGTGTAGCCACCTGCTAGCGGGCATAAAACTTAGTACAAATATTTCACAAACATTTGCCAACAATCAACAAATCGCTCCTACACTTGAAACCAAGACCCGGTGGAAAGACTCCCACCCTGAACCACAAGCCAAACAGCACCAGTGCTGTTTGTTAATTTTGTATCTTTAAAATTATAACAGTGATAATATAAAAAAAATAATCTATGACTATCTACACAAAATACTCTACAACTTTGGTATTCAATGGATAATTAAATTCTGCCATCTATAAGTTCTAAAACATCTGATAAGATAACTGACTGAATTTGTTTTAGGCAGCAGCATAGTTAAATTCAAAATTCGATATCTCCGAAACTAATCAACCAAAAATTATGAAATTCTGCTGGCAGTAAAAAATTTTATCCCTCTACAAAAGTCTCCATAGTTCGAATAGCCAATTCGGCTATTTACTATATAAAACCCACTAGTTAACAGACCCGCTCATTTTTGTCAGGCAAACAATAACAGCCACAGTAAAACAAACATAACTAGAGTTTCATAATTCATATGAATGCACTATTTAACAATCTGGAAAGCCTATGAAATTATCTACAACTTCTTTTACAATCCTAAAGTTTAATTCTGTTTATAAAATTACATAAATCTTAAGAGAACAGATTCTACACAGAATTATAAGACTGAAAAAGTGCTATAATCAAACTACAATAACTTTCGGATCTGATGTCCGATTGAGGTGTTCTTCACGGCCACGGAAAGATCTACAAATTATCTACGACTCATATATATACTTTTTAATTTTTTGAGACCACTAAGACCATGGAAAACTGGCATGAACAGAAACTGTCAAATCTGTCATTCTGTAGAAAACTAAATTCGAGATCAAAACCTAACCCCACATCTAATCCAACCTCTAATCCTTTAATCCTCATGATCCACAACCTCCAAAAGCACATAATTACAGGGAGGAACAAGGATCCCATCCATATCTAGGGTTTCCCCAAGAAAATCTGCAAGAAGAGATGGGGAAGAACATCTCCTTGATCCTCTCTTCCTCTTCAATTCAACGTGCTCCTGCTCTTCTCGATCCTTGCTGCATAGGGGGAGATCTAGAGAGGAGGAAGCAATGGAGGGTGGCTGCCATAGGAGGAGAGGGGCGGCCAACCAAGGGGAAAAAAGGGGGTGTGGTGGCCAAGAGAGGGGGGAGGGAAAAAGGGGTGGCCATCTAGGGTTTTTGTGGGAGAAAGAAATGATGCCTTAGATGACTTCTAACTTCGCATCCAACGGCCCACAACCCTTTCCCTCATCCACACACCGAAGATGAACTTTGATCAACTTTTGTTTTTGGGATATTACAGCTCTTCCTATCAATTTTACACCCTGCATAATCGGCATCGGAATATCCAATTAAATCAAAGGTAGATCCCTTGGGGTACCAAAGCCCAGACTTAGGAGTGTAAACTAAATATCTCATGATTCTTTTTACGGCTCTAAGGTGAACTTCCTTAGGATTTGCCTGGAACCTTGCATACAAGCATACGTAAAGCATAATATCCGGTCGTGCAGCACATAAATAGAGTAAAGATCCTATCATCGACCACTATACCTTTTGATCTACGGATTTACCTTCCGTGTCGAGGTCGAGATGCCCATTTGTTCCCATGGGTGTCTTGATGGGTTTAGCATTCTTCATTCCAAATTTCTTAAGAATATCTTAAATATACTTAGTTTGGCACATGAAGGTGCCTTCTTGGAGTTGCTTGATTTGAAATCCAAGGAAATACTTCAACTCCCCCATCATTGACATCTCGAATTTCTGTATCATGACTCTACTAAACTCTTCACAAGTTGACATGTTAGTAGACCCAAATATGATATCATCAACATACATTTGGCATATAAACAAGTATTTTGCAATTGTTTTAGTGAAGAGAGTAGGATCAACTTTTCCAACTTTGAAGCCATTAGTGATAAGAAAGTCTCGCAGGCATTCATACTATGCTCTTGGGGCTTGCTTGAGCCCATAAAGCACCTTTGAGAGCTTATACACGTAGTTAGGATACTGACTATCTTCAAAGCCGGGAGGTTGCTCAACATAGACCTCTTCCTTGATAGGGCCATTGCGGAAGGCACTCTTCACATCCATTTGATATAACTTAAAGCCATGGTAAGTAGCATAGGCAAGTAATTACGAATTGATTCAAGCGTAGCTACGAGTGCATAGGTTTCATCGAAATCCAAACCTTCGGCTTGTGAATAACCTTTTGCAACAAGTTGTGCTTTGTTCCTTGTGACCACACCATGCTCATCTTGTTTGTTGCGGAATACCCACTTGGTACCTAAAACATTTTGGTTAGGACGTGGAACTAAATGTCATACCTCATTCATCGTGAAATTGTTGAGCTCCTCTTGCATTGCCCCCACCCAATTCGGATCTCTTAGTGCATCCTCTATCCTGTATGGCTCAATAGAGGACAGAAAAGAGTAATGTTCACAAAAATGAGCAACTTGAGATCTAGTGGTTACCCCCTTGTGAATGTCACCAAGTATGGAGTTGACGGGGTGATCTCTTTGAATTGCTTGGTAGACTCTTGGGTGTGGTGGTCTTTGATCCTGAATTTCTTGATCATCTCCCTTGTCTTGATCTTCATCATCTCCCCCTTGATCAATGTCCTCCTCTTGAGGTGTCTCATCGCTTGATCTTCATCTTCTTCTTCTTGAGCCTTATCCTCATCTTGAGTTGGTGGAGATGCTTGCATGGAAGATGATGGTTGATTTTGTGCTTATGAAGACTCTTCGGATTCTTTTAGACACACATCCTCAATGGACATGTTTCTTAGTGCGACACACGGAGCCTCTTCATCATCTAATTCATCAAGATCAACTTGATCCACTTGGAAGCCATTAGTCTCATCAAACACAATGTCACAAGAAACTTCAACTAATCCAGTGGACTTGTTGAAGACTCTATGCCCTTGTGTTTGAGTCATAACCAAGTAAAAAGCCTTCTACTGCTTTAGGAGCAAATTTAGAATTTCTACCTCTCTTAATAAGAGTAAAGCATTTGCTCCCAAAAACTCTAAAATAAGAAACATTGGGCTTTTTATCAGTGAGGAGTTCATACGATGTTTTCTTGAGGATTCGGTGAAGATATAACCGGTTGAAGGAGTAGCAGGCGGTGTTAATCGCCTCCGCCCAAAACCGGTCCGATGTCTTGTACTCATCAAGCATGGTTCTTGCCATGTCCAATAGAGTTCTATTCTTCCTCTCCACTACACCATTTTGTTGAGGTGTGTAGGGAGAAGAGAAATCATGATTGATGCCCTCATCCTCAAGAAATCCTTTAATTTGAGAGTTTTTGAACTCCATTCCATTGTCGCTTCTAATCTTTTTTATCCTCAATCCGAACTCATTTTGAGGTCGTCTCAAGAATCTGTTTAAGGTCTCTTGGGTTTGAGATTTTTCCTGCAAAAAAATACCCAAGTGAAGCGAGAATAGTCATCTACAATTACAAGACAGTACTTACTCCTTCCGATGCTTATGTAAGCGATCGGCCGAATAGGTCCATGTGGAGTAGCTCAAGCGGCCTGTCGGTCGTCATGATGTTCTTGTATGGATGATGAGTTCCAACTTGCTTCCCTACTTGGTATGCGCTACAAATCCTGTCTTTCTCAAAATGAACATTTGGTAGTCCTAAAATGTGTTCTCCCTTTAGAAGCTTGTGAATATTCTTCATCCCAACATGGGCAAGTTGGCGATGCCAGAGCCAGCCCATATTAGTCTTAGCAATTAAGAAAGTGTCTAGTTCAGCTTTGTTATCATTAAAATCGACTAAATACAGCTGACCATCTAACACTCACTTAAATGATATTGAATCATCACCTCTTCTAAAGACAGTAACACCAATATCAGTAAAAAGACAGTTGTAGCCCATTTTACATAATTGAGAGACAGAAAGCAAATTGTAATCTAATGAATCAACAAGAAAAACATTGGCAATGGAAAGGTCAGGAGATATAGCAATTTTACCCAAACCTTTGACCAAACCTTGATTTCCATCCTAGAATGTGCTAGCGCTTCGGGGATCTTCATTTTTCTCATATGAGGAGAACATCCTTTTCTCCCCTGTCATGTGGTTTTGCACCCGCTATTGATTATCCAACTTGATCCACCGGATGCATAAACCCACAAAACAAATTTAGGCCTTGTTCTTAGGTACCCAAACGGTCTTGGGTCCTTTGACATTAGAAACAAGCACCTTGGGTACCTAAACATAAGTCTTTGGACTCTTGTGTTTGCCCCGACATATTTGGCAACTACTTTGCCTGATTTGTTAGTGAGCACATAAGATGCATCAAAAGTTTTGAATGAAATGTTATGCTCATTTGATGCATTGACAATTTTCTTTTTAGGCATTTTGATATGAGTGGAATGCCTAGAGCTAGATGCCTCATTACTATACAAATAAGCATGATGAGAAACAGTATGAGGTTTTATAGCATGGATTTTCCTAATCTTGTGCTCAAGATAGTTCTTAGGATATAAAATGTAACCTTCTCTATCCTGAACCATGGGAGCTTTACCCTTAACAAAATTAGATAATTTCTTGGAGGCATTAAGTTTGGTGTTGCTTTGGCTCCCTTGTTGGAAACCAATGCCATCCTTAATGCCAAGGCGTCTCCCATTATAAAGCATGCTTCGAGCAAATTTAAATTTTTCATTCTTTAATTCATGCTCGACAATTTTAGCATTTAATTTAGCTATGTGATCATTTTGTTCTTTAATCATGGCAAGGTGATCGTCAATAGCTTCAACATTAATATCTCTACATCTAGTACAAATAGTAACATGCTCAACAATAGATATAGAGGGTTTGCAAACATTCAATTCTTCAATCTTAGCAGTTAAACTATCATTCTCAATTCTAAGACAAGAAATGTACCTTCTTCTTCTTGCCGTCCTTAGCCATTAGACACTTGTGGCCAACGTTGGGGAAGAAGAGGACTTTGTTGATGGCGATGTTGGCTGCATCCTCATCGGAGGAGTCGATGGAGCTCTCATCGGAGTCCCATTCTCGCCCCATGTGCGCTTCCCCACCCTTCTTGAAATACTTCTTTTCTCCATCTTTTTCTTCCCCTTCTTGTCGTCATCCCTATCACTGTCACATGTATATGGACATTTAGCTATTAAGTCACCGGACTTACCACACCTGTAGCACACCCTTTTGGAACAGGGCTTGTAGTCCTTCCCCTTCCTTTGTTTGAGGATTTGACGAAAGCTCTTTATGATAGGAGCCATCTCCTCATTGTCGAGCTTGGAGGCGTCGATTGGAAGTCTACTTGGTGTAGATTCCTCCTTCTTTTCTTCTGTTGCTTTGAATGCAATGGGTTGCACATTGGGTGTAGAGGTGGCGGCTTGCTCCAAGTCGACAATGTGTTTGGAGTCTTTGATCATAAGTTCAAAGCTCACAAACTTGCCAATCACTTCCTCGGGAGACATCTGTTTATATCTAGGATCCCCACGAATTAATTGAACTTGAGTAGGATTACGAAAAATGAGGGATCTTAGAATAACCTTGACCATTTCTTGGTCATCCCACTTGGTGCTCCCGAGGTTGCGCACTTGGTTGACCATCGTCTTGAGCTGGTTATACATTGCTTGTGGCTCCTCTCCTTTGTTAAGGATGAATCGACCGAGTTCTCCCTCGATCGTTTTGCACTTGGTGATCTTGGTCACCTCGTCCCCTTCGTGCGCCGTTTTGAGGACGTCCCAAATTTCTTTGGCATTTTTCAACCCTTGCACCTTATTATACTCCTCTCGACACAAGGAGGAAGGAGTATAGAAGTTGCTTGGGAGTTAAAATGCCTAATTTGGGTGACTTCGTCCGAGTCATAATCCTCATCGCCCACCTATGGTGCCTGCGCTCTAAACTCAACAATATCCCATATGCTTTCGTGGAGTGAGGTTAGATGGTGCCTCATTTTATCACTCCACATGCAATAATCTTCACCATCAAATATGGTGGTTTTCCTAGGGGTACCAAAAGTAGAGGAGCACGCTTTGGAATGCGAGGATAGCAAAGAGGCATCTTACTATACTTCTTACGCTCGTTGCGCTTCGAAGTTGTAGACTCGGCGCCGGATGTGGAAGGTGATGATGAGTCGGTCTCGTAGTAGACCACCTTCTTCATTTTCTTTTTCTTCTTGTCACCCTTCCTATGTGACTTGATGGAGGAGGATTCCTCCTTGTATTTGTCGCCGGACTCCCTTGATAGAGTCCTTCCCGAGCCTATAGCCTTGTCGCCCGTGACAATCTCCCTCTTGACGTGATCTCCAGATATCACTTCGAGTTTGTTAGACTCTTAATGAAGCACTGGTTTTGATACCAATTGAAAGTCGCCTAGATGGGGGTGAATAGGCGAAAACTGAAATTTATAAACTTAAATACGCACTAAGGCTAGGGTTAGCGTTAGAATTAAATCGGAGTTCGAACGATAGGTCTCCTTGCTTAGAGTTGCTCAATCAATGTGGATAACATTTGGGAGCAAACTCAAATCAATATGAGCAAGGGAACTTTGGAGAGAGGAGAGAAGGGAAACAAATCAAATGGTAATCAACACAAGTGAACACGGTGATTTGTTTTACCGAGGTTCGGCTCCAAGGAACCTAGTCCCCGTTGAGGAGGCCACAAAGGCAGGGTCTATTCCAACCCTTTCCCTTTTTCAATCGGTGACTTAGACCGGTCAAGCCTTCTCCTTAATCACTTGGGTCACTAAGACCCTGTAAGGATCACCACACACTTAGGTGTTGCTTGCTAGCTTTACAAAACACTTAGAGAATTAAGAATAGGAAGGAGAAAGCAATCCAAGCAACAAGAGCAACAAAAGAACACAAGTGATCCTCTCACAAGTCTCTAAGCAGTAGAGTTGGTTTTGGAGCTTGGAGTGGATTGAATGCTTTGGTTGTGTCTTTGAAGTGGTTGCCTTTGCTCTTGCAATGAATGTGATGTTCAGAATACTTGGATGCCATTGAAGAAGGTGGTTGGGGGGTATTTATAGCCTCCAACCACTTCCTAGCCGTTGGCTGAGTTTGCTGTCGATGGGCACACCGGACAGTCCGGTGGTGCACCGGACAAGTACTGTTCACTGTCTGGTGCTTGCCGCGTCAGCACGTTTGATGGGGTTTGGAGCGAATGGCCGTTGGAATCCTTTATCCTATAGTTGCACCAGACAGTCCGGTGCCACACCGGTCCGGTGTGCTCTGACTTCTCTGCTCTGACCTCTGCCATGTACTATTCACAATTGTTCACTTTATGCAGACGATCGTTGGCGTAGGTTACCGTTGCTCCGTTGGCTCACCGGACATGTCCGGTGCACACCGGAGAGTCTGGTGAATTATAGCGGAGCGACTCCCTATCAAAACCCGAGAGTGGTCTGTTCGCTTGGTGCTCGGCCTGGTGCACCGGACACTGTTTGGTGCGCCACTAGCAGCACACTCTCAAGTCCTTTGCTCCAAATTTATTTGAGTCCCCAACTTAAATTCTTTCTTGTTTTGTGTTGAACCTTGTGCACCTGAGATAAATGACGTCTAGGCAAAACTAGTTCGTCCATATGGTTTGTGATGGGCGTCAACCACCAAAATTGATTATAGGAAATGATTAAACCCATTTCCCTTTCAGCTCTAGGCTAGTTGTGCAGGAAGAAACTATTGCTGAAGGTACTTCTAATGCTGAAGCTGAACAGGCCATGGCTGAAGCTGAAAGTGATAATGAACGTGATGATGATGATAGCATTCTATGTCCGACTAAGCCCAGTCATGTTGAATTTGGGAGATCCATAGTTAAAGCTGAAGATCTAGTTCTAATGAAGAAGCTAGGATATTTTGGAGAAAATGATGATGAACTGGTTCGCTTTGCTGAAGAGGAGACAATTCTAGAACCGAAAGAAGGTGAAGTTGTAGTCTTCAAGAGCTTCTTCAGGGTGGGACTTTGGTTCCACCTTTATGAGATGATAGGTAAAGTTTTGAAAAAGTTTGATGTAACACCCCAGGTGTTTATATTCCACTCGACAGTGAGTACGGATTTAAGCACGTAATCAGTGGATAAAACGGATTTTAAATTTTAATCATCTTCGCTTATCGCGATTTTAATATCGCATCTGTTCCGTTTGTCGCGAGTGCGACATTGTTTTTATTTTTATCTATCCGGGCTCTTCCTAAATTCATCGCTCGCGCGAGTACGAATTTGGAAGCTTTAACCACTCGGACGATTTTATCTCGAGCCAATTAAATAGAACTCGACGACTAAGTTTTCAATGTAAAATAATTTAATCTCCTTTTTGTCATCCGTGGCATCGCATCTACGGATTTTTAATTAAATTGTTCTCTAACCGAGTGTTCAGATAGCGGACGGAATTCATCTAAAATCAACTGAATCAGATGCAGATTGAAATAACGAAGCCAAAATTCGTTTAATTCGTTCCGATTGCATCTCGCCCCGATCCAAAACTTTGGATATAAATAACGGGTGCAAATTCATTTGATTCCAAAGTATTCGCTAAATCAAAACCGTGACAGTGCGTCCGAGAATTGAGAATGGAGCTTCGATTCTCTGGTAAATTTATCAGATTTTTGAATCGAATCAACTGTCGCAATTACCGTCAACTCTTTTGCTATCGCTAAAAATCCCGGTTCAAAAATATCTGTGATTTCTCGGTTAAATAAATAAAAAAAAGAAAAATATCCGTTCAGCTCTATCCTTCCGCCGCCCTCTCACAGATTTTTTTCACCGCACACGCCGCTTCTTCCTTATCCTCTTCTCCTGACGCGCGCTCTTCTTCCTTCCTGTGCCCTGCCGTTCTCTGCTTCCCCTCCGTGGAGCGCCCCTGCATCCTCCTCGCCCCAGGTCTGGAGTCTAGCCGAGTGCCCCTGCCTGCTCTCTGTCAGCCGCGTGCTGTGCGCCCTGGCTCCCTCGCCATCGCTAGAGCTCCTCCAGCTCGCCGGATCTCTCCTCCCCAAGCTCTCAGCCATGGCCGCGCCCCTGGTTCCTCTAAAGACCACACGGTGTTTCCTGTGCCGCACCCTGTTCCCCACGCGAGCTCCTGCGCGTCGCGCCCAAGCTCCTCCCTACTCGCTTCTTCCTGCTCTCTTTCCCTGTCCCCAGTCAGCGCGCTCGAGCTCCTCCATGCGCACGCGCCGGATCCCAGCTCGCGAAGCTCTCTGTCGGCCACTCCTCTCTGCCTAGCCCAGCTTCTCTGCTCCCCTTCTTCCTCTCCCTATTCGCCGGCTGAACCACCCAGCCGGAGCTCCACTGCTGGCGCGCTGGCTCCCTGTCTCCAGCACGCGCGTTCTGTCTACTCCAGCGGTGTGCCACGCGGACCTTTCTCTCCCCTGCTCACGCTCGGTCTCCAGCTCGTCGCCATGGCCACCACACCTTTTTCCCCATCGCGGCGATGTTTGTGCTCCCCTACTGCGTGTGTCATGGCACCGCACCTCCTCTGTTCTCCCTACTCGACCGCGTTCCCCTGTCCAGCATCACGCTCAGCTCTATTGCCGCGCGAGCTCCCCCGGCTCGGATCCATGCCGCGCGGAGCTCCGTGGTGCTCGCCCCTCTTTCAGCCGAGCTGCTCCCTGGTGTCGCGTCTGCTGCTTCTCTGCACACACAAACTCTTCTGCCGGCATCCTCTGCTCGTCGATGGCGCCCTTCTGTGATGCCACCGTCTTTCTTCACTCTCGCTCGACTGCTGTCGCATTGTCGTTGCGCCCAGCCGAGTCCTTCTTCCATGGTCGTCTGCCGTTTCCTTATGCCAAGGTCTCGTCCACCCACAGCCTCGCTCTCCTGCGTTGAGCTCCCTTGCTGTAGATTTTTCCCAGTGCGCTTCTCTGTTGGCCATCGTTTCTCTCTGATGCTCGGACTCACCGGTCGCCGGTCTCTAGCTCTGTTCCGTGTGCGCGTGTCTCTGGTTCAACTTGGAGCTCGTTCAGCCATGGCCGCGATCTCATCCTGGCTCTTTAGTGCGCTTGTCCGGCGTCCTGCTCCCTGCTGCGTTCACCTCGGCATCGTCGCCGTCGTTGTTTTCCAATTTCATTAGCTTGACCTCTACATGTGCATCTTCCTCTGCTACCTCGCCGACGATCTTGGCCTCAGCTCCTCCGTTCGGCTATGGATGCGTGAACACGCACCTCAAGCTCCCTGTGTCGCGTTCTGTTCGCCTAAACCAGAGTTCGCCAGTCGTCACGCCATCTTTATTTGTTAGGTCATGCGTTGCCGCGTTCACCTCGTTGTGTCATCGTGGACTTGTCGGCATACTGTTGTGGTACCTGGATCGCGCTCGCCTCAACTCGAGCGAGATGTACTGCCATCCTCTTCGTCGAATGGAGAACATCGCGCTGGCACGTCAAGGTTGTCGATCGTCATCCTAGTCTACGCCTAGCCCCCAAGCCGTGAAGACACTCTAGTGTTGGCCACTCGCT
This sequence comes from Zea luxurians, assembly GCA_029449295.1. Lineage (NCBI taxonomy): Eukaryota > Viridiplantae > Streptophyta > Magnoliopsida > Poales > Poaceae > Zea > Zea luxurians. The sequence continues at coordinate 140,754,714 of JAOPSE010000009.1, read as the reverse complement.
TGCCAGACGTGTGTGATCAATGACGTCAACCGGAAACCGTCGTCGTGCTTGCGACTATCGCGTCGAATTAGTCAGGGTAAGTTGATTCGTATTCCCATCAACTATGTCTATAAATAGATTAAATAGAATTGTTAGTCTCAATAAATGTTATTAATTTAGCATGCGTATATTGTGATGATTGATTTAGATAAATAGGTAAATCAAGTAATTAAAATACATAGTTTAAAGAGTTAATAAAAAGCTAGGAATAAAAATAGATATTCTAGTGTTATTATGTCAATTTGATTAATGGATGTAGTCGATGCCCTACTGTGATATCCATGGTGCTTAATGCTTGGTTTTAAGTGTTTCATCCTTTTTAGTGTAGATTATCTATATATACTCGTTATACACGTGCTCATACATGTGCATCATGCATCTCATGAGGTACAATAAACAATCACGTGATGTGGAAGACGACCCAAGTCGACCCCAAGCGCGGGCTAATCCGCAGGATGATGCTGATGGACAAACCTGAAGATGGTCGCCAAGTAGACATCGTCTAACAAACACTAACCTAGTGTTATTCAGGCAAGCCCCGATGCATTCGCCACCTCCTTGTGTTTTAAAATCTTTATCACCTTGTTTGATGTATTAGGTGATAGGAGTTGTGTGCTAAAACAATTGATGCATTTCCTTCCTTGGAGATTGATTACCCTTCCTTGATACCCCTTTTATGAAAAAGATTTTGATGCTTAGCCTTGCTTTAGAAAAACAAAATGTTTTGTTTTAAAACAAAAGTGATGCTTCAGTAGGTGGGAATGTTTTCAAAAATAAAACTTGTGATGGTGGATCCATCAAAGGCCTTGATGGGTTCAACTTCAGAAAAGATGTACGTCTGCTAGGTATCAAACTTTGGGTTGAAAATAATAAAGCTGAGACCGGGCTGTTGACTTGCACGAAAAAGGAGTCTCGGTGTAGTGTCTCCGTCTGAGTCGATTAAGGACCGTGTCGATGTAGGCTTGATGATTGAGGACCTTTTAACTGGTCACATGCCTCATCATGGATAAGCTTTGCCTCGGGCAGACTAATACCAAAATAAGATAACACGCAATGGGAGTGGAGAGATGGCGAGAGTAGCGTGTACCCTCCGTGGCAAGAGGCTGGACGGTGGTGTATCTGTGCTCTCGGTTGGCGTGAACCTGATCTGGTCTTAAGAACCCTGGTGGCGAGTTGACATATGCAAGGTTTATGTGCTACATATGTCGTGTGATCGGAGATCCCTAGCTGGGTATTAATCGATTCAGATCGCCATTACTTCTCGGACATGAAGACTTGGTCACTGACCTACACGTAGCAATCCAGTGAACTGATGGGATGATAAAAGACGGCTAGTATAGGCCAAGTGCTTGAACTAGGGTAGAAAGAACTCTAGATGCAGGTAATTTTACTTAACGTGACAAGTAAAAATGGATTTTTAAGGATCCACTCATAGTAAGCTTTTCTGCAAAACAGAGTCTTTGATTCTTGATTAGCCATTCCTTGAATCCTTTTAGAGCCAGCATACCCTTGAGAGTCTTTTCTTTAGTCGGGTAAGTCTTGCTGAGTAATTCCATACTTAGGGTTTTATTCCCTGTTGTTTTTCAGGTCCTAACTTTGTGATGCTGTTGATGGTGTTAAGTGCCGGTGGGCTCGGCCTTCTTATAAGTCTAAGTAGCTCCCTTATACTTCTTATTGAGGATGGTCACTTGAGCTAGCGTATATTTCAAACTTATACTTTTGTAATCAATCCGATAAAATAATGTAAAATTTTTGTAACTTGTAAAATTTGGTAATAAGATTTTCGCTGCAAAAGTATTGGTGTGTGTGATTTGTATTACTTAATCTCGCGATCTTGGTTATTCGTGGTTTATCCGATGTCCTTGGGGCAATCGGACAGATCCTGTTAAGTTATCTGGTGCACATGCATAGCCGTCCGAGGTCTTTGAGACAAGGGCAGGTGCATGTGGGCCCGATAACTTGGGAGGTTCTGCCCAGCTGACTCTGAATGCCATTGTTAGGCTCAACGTGTATATCTGGGCTCTTCGAAGTCAAGGAAAGAGTGCCAACGCCGAAGGATTCTGCCGTGTACACGAGCTTCATTATCAGATGAAGGCAACAGTTGACAGCCTGCACAAGAACTTCAAATGCTACAACTTTGCATACCGGAAGGACACAAAGGCCCTCGTGATAGGCTACCACACCAATTGTCCGACTGGGTGGATGAATGAGTGGTTTTACGTGAAAGTTGACAAGAAGAAAAGGGAGAAACTCATGAGCATGGTGATGAGTCCGTTGAAATTGAACTTCGGCATGACTTGCCCTTGTGCAATATGCAATTGGGGTCAACTTGCTAGTTAGCCGAAGTGGAGTTCAGGGTCGTGGATGAGCACATCAGCACTAGAGACTTAGTATAACACCCCTGGTGTTACTGGCACTAAAACTTGGGCATAACATCATGTGCATTAATATTTCATTTTGTTTGTCATACCTAGAAAGAGGTAAAATTTTAAAACAAGTTGTGATGTGATGACTTGATATGTGCTTAACCCTAGGGTAGGGTACTTAACCCTAGGATTAGGACATATGGATGACAGTAAACCAAATTGAGTATAATCTCAAAAGCCATTAGAAATATTCACAAGATATCAAATTTGGTGAACTTTAGTGGCACAAAAACCCTAGTGTGCCCAAACCCTAAAAACAAACCCTAGAAAACCTTAATTGCAATACTGGGGGTGAATTTAAATTCTATTCACTTTTGGACCAAAGTGCAAATATCAAAGTGATAGAACACCAAAAACCAAGCAACTTTCACATTGGAGGATTTTCAAGTAATGTGAAGAAATTTGGACTTATTTGCAAAAAGGTCCCATGAACACTATATGGTTAAGTCTAAATTTCAGTGGATTGGGGTCAACTTTGGAGCTCTATATCTCTAAATTCATAAGGATTTTGCCCTAGGTCAACACATCAAATTTGTAGAGTTATGATAGGGGTACAACTTTGCTTAAGTGACTGAGCCTTGATGTTATATAAAAATTTGAGATAAACTGGCCTAAAGATGGACTGTGAGTCACCATTGATGACTGAATCAGGACCACTAGTGACATTGGCAAAACTTTGAGGTCAATTTTGAGTATGATCCAATGATTATTGGATTGTGGATGCTATAGCAAAATCAAAGATGAATTATAGGACAACAAGTTTGCTACAGATAGATAATCAAGTTGCTACATAAAAATTGGAGAAAATCATCCCTCAAATTGCTCTGTTAGATGCTCTGATGAAGATTGCAATGGTACGATACCTGCAAAAGGTCTCAGGTGCAGTGCACCTCGCCGCCTGTGACCCCACGCTCGGATTCGCGTCGGCGCTGTGATTCATGCCTGGTAACATGCGGATAATCACTCCGGGTGAAAAGATCTCGTCGTGGATGTGGTCGGGGCACTGAGGTTCCTTAGACATCGTGCCCACTTGCGTCGCGACGTGGCCGTGCGACCATCGCCGTCGTGCCACCGTTCCTCGCGGCCATGCCATGCCGTCAGCCGTTTCACCACATCGCAATAGACCGCAATAGATAGCCAGTCCATCGCCTAAGTCATTACTTTAGTGAAAGCCACGAAAGCTTGCGCCAGTGAACTTCCCCTCTCTCCGGCCGCCAGCACGCCTTCTCCAAATTGGATGCCACCGGTGATGGACTCTATAAATTGATGCCCCAGTGAGCTCCGCTAGGTTATTACGCATCCAGTGCAACAGCTCTCGCCCTTGATCGTCCACCATAGCATCCCAATTTCCTTTATCCCCCAAATCTGTTTTCCTCGCCGCCATGAGACATCTCGCCGTGGCCAGCCCTCTATAGGTTAGTTCAAGCTTCTCTGCTTGATGTTCTAGCCCCCCTAAGTCTCCTGTTACTCATAGACCCGTTTGATTGAGCTAGACCTCCCAGAATCACCAAGAACACCTCGATTTCCCCTCGGGTTTCGCCGTTGTCGTGGGTAGAAAGGCTCTGGGCCGGAATTGTGCAATTGATGGCCGGATTAGAGTCGCCAGGGGTAGAGAGAGGTGTTGACCAGGTTAGGGCATCAGTTGTTGCATATCCTAGCCGGTACAGGCTCGTTGGAGGGCGTGCTCACCACCGTTCACGGTCGGGGACCTGGGGCTATGAAGAAATAGAAGTGTAGGGGCTTATGTGCGAATGTCAGCAAGACAGTGAAATAGTGCCGAGGATTCTTTATTAGTTATTCGAATAGTCGGGAACCTTTGTTCAAAGCTGCCAGCGCGGGCGCAGGCGCACGCGCGTTCCCCCTGTTCGTGGGCTGGCTCGGGCTGGTTTGAGCCCGTTACTATTCATTCCTTTCATTTTTCTTTTTCTACCAGACTTAGGAAATTTATAGAAAATTCTAGAAAAACGATAAAATTATGATACCAATTTTACTAGACTCCTAAATTCCTCTAGTATTTAATAAAAATAGTTCTGAGATTTTTAGCCCCAACCATGAATTATTTAGCATTTAAGAAGGCCTAAACCTAGTATTTTGGAATTTTAGAAATTACTTGATAGCTCCAAAAATCATAAAACTTTTTGGGTAAGCTTAATATGATAATTAAAGCCAATGGGTAAAGTTTGGCATGTTTTGGACATTGTTTGATCCAAAACCCAAAACCCTAGCTTCCTAAGGTAAAACTGGCCTAACCCTAATAGGTACTAACTCAGAAAACCCTAGTGACTCTAGAGTATTGTGAAGGAAAGTTATATTCAAGATATAACTTAATGTGTTCTAGCATAACTGCATATTCATAGCATCACATGGGCATTTATGTATGTATATTGTTATGTTTAGAAAACGAAGAAGAAGTAGTCGTTGAAGAGGAAGTTGCACCACCGACTGAAAATCCACCTGTCGGGGACAGTTTTTACTTTGACATTTGTGGAACAGATCCCAAATCCCCTACGACACAAGGCAAGCCCCGATGCATTTACCCTTTTCCTTATTGTTTTAAACTCTTTATCACTTGAAATGATGCATTAGGTGATAGGAGTTGAGTGATAAACTATTGCTGCATTTCCTTCCTTGGAACTGTTTACCCTTCCTTGATACCTGTATTGCTTAAAAGTTTTCTGATGCTTAATTTTGCCTTAGAAAACAAAATGATTTTTTAAACAAAGATGATGCTCCATGTGGGAAGGGGAGTTCTCAAAGAAAAGATTTGGTGGTGGATCCATCTTGGCCGTGATGGGTTCAACATCGGAAAAGATGTACCTCCGTCAGGTACCAAACTTTGGGTTGTAAATGATAAAGACAAGACCGTGCAGGTGACTTGCACGAAAAGGAAGTCTCGGTGTAGTGTCTCCGTCTAAGTCGATTTAAGGATCGTACCGATGTAGGGTAGATGATCGAGGACCCTTTAACTGGCCACATGCCTCGTCATGGGTAAGCTTTGCCTCGGGCATACCAATACCAAAAAGGCCAACACGCAATGGGAGTGGAGAGATGGCGAGAGTAGCGTGTACCCTACGTGGCAAGAGGCTGGACGGTGGTGTATCTGTGCTCTCAGTTGGCGTGAACCCAGTCTGGTCTTGAGAAACCCGATGGCGATTTGACATATGCAAGGGTTAAGTGCTACATATGTCGTGTGGTCAGAGATCCCTAGCTAGGTATTAATCGATTCGGATCGCCGTTACTTCTCGGACATGAAGACTTGGTCACTGACGTACACGTAGCATTCCAGTGAAATAAAAGGGTGATAAAAGACGGCTAGCGTAGGCCAAGTGCTTGAGCTAGGGTATAAAGAACTCTAGCTACAGGTAATAACTTAACCTGACAATAAAACTAGATTTTTAAGGATCCACTGATAGTAAGCATTTCTGCAAACAGAGTCTTTGATTTTTGATTAGCCTTACCTTGACTCCCTCAACCAGCATATCCTTGAGAGTTTTTTTCTTTTGTCGGGTAAGACTTGCGAAAGTACACTCCGTACTCAGGGTTTTCAAATCCATGTTGTTGTAGGTGAGGAAACAACAGAGTTTTGCTATTACTGTTCAAAGGTGGTACCTAAGGAGGAGCCCCAGCAGTGAAGTTGGTTTTGGGCGGATGTTTGCCTCCTGTTGGGTGTCTTCGGCTTCCGAAGGTCCTCAAAAACATGATTTGACAATATTTTCCGAGTGAAACATGTGAACAGGTATCTTCAGAGTCAGGTTGCGGGTGTACAAGAGCATGGTTAAGACGAAGCTTGACTGGGGTGGAAAGCGACCACGACGAAGGATAAAACGATCACGAAGCTACGTGAAGAAAAGCTTCGGCATGACGACAGAAAAGAGGAACCGACTTAAAGATGAAAAGTCAAATTAAACCTCGAAGGATTACTATAAAGTTATTGACAAATGTAAAGGGCATCAATGTAATTTTACACGGGCTGCGTCCCGTGCCTATAAATAGATGAGCAGTACTCCCGTACTGTTTACGCTGACTTGGCATACGCTTTTTCGCATCACGTCTGTACCTTTACTTTCCATCAATCTGAAGGTACATTTTTAATTTGTTTTTATGAATTTGGTAATAAAAATAAGTTGATGATAATACTCATATCATTACTCGTGTTTTATATATGTGTTCTCTTTTACCATCTATCAATCTTACGAAGGTCTTTTCCTTTGTAACCTTCGTCCAAGATTCATTATATCCGAAGGGACATAATGTTTATAAGGACGAAGGAATTTAACATTTAACACTTTTTATGTTGCCTTGTTCTTAATCTGAAGCATTTGAGAACAAGTCCCCAACATTGGCACCCACCTCCGGTGAACTCACGTCCATTTTTTGAGTTTTGAACACCATCAGCAAGCGTCACCTTCGTCATGCCGCCGAAAAAAGCTTCAACTACAGGGGCTGCCACTCTGCAGCCGCTGGACCCCAATCAAGATGTCGTTTCTCTTAGGGAGGCCCAGAGCTAGAAGAGGAAGGTCACCAGTCCAACGCCTCCGGAGGACGACTTGGACCAAGAAATCCAAAATTTGGAGATGATCAATCAACATGTCCAATGGAAGAAGGAGAAGATGGCTCGCCTAGCTGATCTTCAAAGGCAGATAGACGAAGCCTCTGAAGAGCTTCGACATCTTGCTCGAGATGACTAGAACCAAAGGCCCCCGCGCAGAGAGCTTCATCAAGAGGGCTTCTACAACGAGGGCGACTGGTATGAAGATTTCCATCACGGAAATTTTGCTTTTGATGATACTTCCCCCTGTCAACAGAACTGCTGGCTACTCCTTGGCCACAATCTTACAAGCCACCCCAGCTCCCCATGTACGACGGTCATTCAGATCCGAAACAATTCTTGATGAGCTATGAGGCAACCATATCTTCGTATGGTGGCAACACAGCGGTCATGGCAAAGTCTTTCGTCATGGCTGTCAGGAGTGTTGCACAAACCTGGTACTCCTCTCTTAGGCCAGGGACAATCACCTCATGGCAAAAGCTGAAGGATATGTTGATAACCAGCTTCCAAGGGTTTCAGACGAAGCCAGTCACTGCTCAAGCTTTATTCCAGTGCACCCAGGATCACGAAGAATACCTTCAGGCATATGTCCGAAGGTTCCTACGTCTGAGGGCACAGGCACCAACAGTGCCCAATGAAATTGTCATTGAGGCCATGATCAAGGGGCTTCGGCCAGGACCTTCAGCTCAGTACTTTGCCAGGAAGCCTCCTCAAACTTTGGAGAAGCTGCTCCAGAAGATGGACGAGTATATTCGAGCTGACAATGATTTTCGCCAAAGAAGGGAGGAAGCTTTCAGGTTCTCTAAAATTACCAGGGGCTTCGGAGGAAGATTTTATCCAAGGCACGTAAGGTCAATTCACAATTCTACTCAAAATGATGACAAAGGGAGTCAACAGCAAAGGCCACAGTGCTCCTCGCAAGCTTCGGGGCAACAACAAAGCTCTTTCCGGCCGCCAGCGCCAAGGGGCAGAGGCGCCAGGGGCTTCGGGGGAAGATTTGGAGATCAACCAAGAAAAATTTACTTCCTATTCTGTGGTGAAGGCAAGGGCCATACCACCAGGATGTGCCATGTTACCATCCAGAAGCAAAAGGAGCTAGCAGAAGCTGCAGCGCAACAGAGCCAGCCGAAGCAGGTTATGCATACTACTTCGTACCATTCGCCTTACATTCCAGAATATGTAGGCAATCACCCTGCAGCCTCTGTTGCCTCGGCAAGCCAACCCCAAGCTTCCTGGCAACAGCTTCCACCGCCACCACCAATACAAAGAGGTCCGCAGCTAGAAGGGAGCCAACACTCTCACCCCCAGAGGGACTTCAGAGAGGAGTCCGAAGCTCGCACAATCAATAGCACTGTGCCAGAGTCGAAGCACATTTACTGACAAAATATCCTACCTCGAGAGCAGCTTTTTGCATTTTCGCATTCAGTTTTACTTTCTTTGTAGTAAAGAACAATTATGGGAAGTTTAAGTGTCTTTTATCGTTTTTTCAAATTCTTGTAATAGTTTAGCTTATTATCATAATGAAAATATATCTTCTCCATAGGCTTGAGTTGCCGAAGCACAAGAATTTATGGTGGCACGGAGAACCTTCGAATTATCAAAAACTTGTTCTAAGGAACGCACCGTAACTTCTTCGAAGTAGTAAAAAGTCGTTCCTAAGGGAGCGCAGTGTAAGTTTTCTGCTCAAAAGTCGTTCCGAAGGGAATGCAGAGCTTACAGCGAAAAATAAACGCTGATTCTGCTGAAAGTAAAAGGCGAAGAAGCTCCTAAGGGAGGCTTACAGCGAAAAATAAACGCTGATTCCGCTGAAAGTAAAAGGCGAAGAAGCTCCTAAGGGAGGCTTACGGCGAAAAATAAACGCTGATTCCGCTGAAAGTAAAAGGCGAAGAAGCTCCTAAGGGAGGCTTAAAGCGAAAAGTCAGCGCTGAGTTAAAAAGATTGTGTGCTCTATTGCAGGGATGTGTGTATCTTCGGCATAAATATCATTTTGCATAGCATAACATCTTCACATCATTTTGCATAACATAAGCATCATACATCATATCGCATGTAGAACAAGAAGGGGACACAGTATTGATCTTCGAAGAATGTTTTGAAAAAGAGAAAATTGTGCTAAGGCACAAGATAAATTGAGAAGAAGTGTAGCTTCATTAGAGAGACAACATAAAACTTTTTTATAGCTTCGAAGAATGTTTTCACGAAGCTTGGATATTCTTCATCAGAGAAGTATGGAAATTCTTGTGATACATAAAAGATTTTCTTCACGAAGCATGAAAAGAAGGGAAGGTGTTTTTTCGCCGAAAGGCTCAAAAAACGATATGTATGCAAAATTTCATGCATCGTAAAGAATTGAACCATAAATAGATTATATATTACATTCAAAGTTACAAAGTTTTACACATGTCACATTCCAAATATTTTTTCAATAGCATTTAATCTTCCCTAAGAACTACTTCTGCAGCTTCGTTCAGTAGCTGATTGACAACTTTGTCCATGATGGCTTCGGCCATTTTTCTAATTTCATCGTCTCCCTTTGGGTGGGGGCCCGGAGACGCCTCAGCAGGTTCTGAGGGAGGAGAGGATACGGCTATATTACTATTACAAACCGCGAATAAAGTTTGAAATCAAAAATTACAACACAATAAAAACCACTAGTTAATACCTATTTGCCCTTCAGGCCCTGCGCTTTTCTCAGCAGCCTCCGCTACCTTCCTAGCATCATGGATGCCTTTTTCACTTCTTTGAATGATTTCTTGAGCCATTTCTCGGCCGCCATTGTCCCAGATGTCGGTGAAAAATTTTCCACCGACCTGGCTTGCTTCGGCTGAAGGGTCTTTAATATCTTCAGAAGATAAAGCAGCTTCAGATCGTGCTAAAGATTTCACATGCTCGCACCCTTTCCTCTCCAAAATAGTAACAATTCCCCTGGCGCCCGAAAAAGCACAAATGTCCCCGCGACTATTCAAGATTTCCTCGAAGGCCTCAGCTTCGTGACTGATCCATTCAATCGGGCCTTCTAGATTCCCCCTTGTGAAATTTTCTTCACTAGAGAACGCGCCAACGCTGGCGAAGCTGGATTTTATCTTCTTAACACACTCTATGGATTTATCATAGCACCTTTTCTTGGAAGCACGAAGCTCTTCAACATTTATTTCCAAATGATTTTCCCATTGATCACTTAGTTCTCGTTTTGTTTCTTCAAGAATGCGTTCTTCTTTAGCTCGGGCTAATTGTTTCCGAAGATCTTCGATTTCGCGCTTCTGAGCTTCGGCTTGAGTTTTAGAACTAGCTTCGTCTTCCTTTATCTTATCCACCAATGTAAGCAGAATTTTGTCCTTTTCCAAGGCTTCGTTTCTTAGCCTGATAACCTCTGTTCGAAGGTTGTTAAGAGCAATGGTGCAGCTCTCATCTTCAGCATTCTTTTGTGCCCTTAAGGCATTGCTGAGTATTAAGCCCTATTCAAAAGAATGAATGGATTAACATAAGAACAAGAGACTAATTCAAAATTCATAAACTTCAAAATTCACAATTTTTGTACCTTTAGACTATTGTATGCAAGGCTATCCGCAAGATCGTCCTTCGTCATGGCGCAAAGGCCAGCTTCAAGCTTCGGGAACCCCATGCTTCTAGCCATCTCTCGGCAGACGGATAATTCTTTGTTGTCTGGGAGACAGTATAGGAAGTCATCTTCGTCTGTCCCATTGAACACTACGGCTCCCTTCGGATACTTCAGTTCTCGGGCATAGTGATTAGCTTCAAAAATCTCTTCTTCAGATAATTTCTTCCCCGAAGCATGTCGCACAATATAATCACGTATTTTGGAAGATGCTTCGGGGGGCGGCAGTGTCAATTTCCTCAATCAAAATCGGCTCTGTCATTTTTGTTTTTTCGGTTTCTAAAGTTGCCTCTGTCAATTTTGTTTCTTCAGCTTTCAAAGGTTTTACCTTGGTGGGCTCTGAAGGCCCAGCTTCAGTTTCAAATTGTTGCTTCAAAGCTTCAGCAACAAAGGCTTTAGAAGCTTCAACAGTTTTCTTCGGAGTTATGCTTGAAGATTTAATTGTTTCCAAAACATCCAGCACATTAACCATCCTTTTTCTTTTCGGGGTCGTTGCTGGACCCTTTTGGCTTTTTGTTGAAGGACTTAAAATTTCTAATGTTTTTGTTTCTTCAGTCCTCGGTTCTTCTGTTTTCTCTGTTGCTGGTACTTCGGCCATTTCTTCAATTTTTGGCACTGGGGTTGGTTCTCTAGCTTCGGTGGCCAAAGAGGCCTCACTAATAAACTCAGGCACTGTGGCCGGTTCAATATAACGTGGCCGGTGTGTGAGCACCTTTACCTTTTTTCTCTTCGGCGCTGGCTCGCTAGGAGCAGCTGAAGCAATTTCCTTTGCAGGAGAAGTATTTTTCCTTTTTGGCCTCGCACTGGGTAATGGTAGTTGGGGTAGACAAACCCAATTGCATCGAATACTCGGTTAAGTCTCTTCTTCTTTCGGCCTCCGAAGGCCGCTGATAATGCAGTATCTTCGGCTTTCGAGTATACCCCAAGCAATTCGTCACTTATGGCCTCAATACTTTTTAACCAGTCATCATCTGGTTCAACAAACTTATCTCCGTATTTGAATGTGTATTTTAGCCTAACTAGTCCACCTTCGTCAGGTTCTTTGACGGTCTCCTTCGGCATTTCCCACTTTTCTATGAGTGGCCATATTCTGAAGGCAATATGCTCTTGGACCAAATCCCTTGTCCCAATAAAAGAGCAAACCACGCCGAAGGCTCTCTGGCATTCTTCGGCTGCTTCATCCATTTCCACCTTCGGCTTCCGGAGGCCGAAGCGTTGCCAGATAGGGCGCATAATGATACCCTTGATATCTTCACATGATTTCAAGTCATTTTTCACGTAAAACCATTCTGTCATCCAGTCGCCGGGCCACCTCTTTCGAAAGGTTGGCACAGGGCAGCTTGACCCGGACCGAGCACTGAAGCTGTAGCAGCCAAAGTTGTTGTGATACTGCTCTTTGCCCCAGGGTTTTGTCTCATACAATAGCTCGTGTACGTTACAGAAGCTTTTTGCGTTAGGTTCCAAACCTTGGCTTCTCACGGCCCACACAAAGATGTTCATCCTTATGATTGCTTCGGGGATAAGTTGGTGAAGGTAGATTTCGAATGTCTTCAGTACTTCCACGATAAAACTGCTCAAGGGAAATTGTAATCCAGCTTTTAAGAAGCTTCGGAATATCACGACCTCATTTTCCTCGGGAGTCGGACAAGTCTTCTCTCCTTCGTCAGCCCTCACAATAGATAAGTCCCGAAAGTATCTCCCTCTCATGTTGACAAGATGATTTTCCTTAATACTGGACTTACCAAAAACTGCATGGCTTGGTCGTCAGGGTCGATCTTCGGAATCTTCACCACCACTATCCACATCGTAACTTTCACTGTCACCAGTATCTTCAGATAAACCCTCCAAAATCTCCCTGGTAATCTTCTCCGTATTAGTCTTTGACATTGATTCAAGAAAGCCCAGGTGCATCTCCTCAGAAAGGCTTAGCTTCGAAGCACCTGCAACTTTCTTATCCTCAGGCATCTTCGCAAATGCTGACAAAACACACTCGAAACCGAAGCTTAAAAATTTAAAACCGAGCAAGTGCTGTTGTGCGCAGGCTAAAAAGTTGGGTGAGTAAAAGCAGATGGCAAAAGAGCGTGCCAAATAAACTTGCGGTGAGCTCTTATTTATACACCCAGTGTGTCGAAAACTAGAGGGCCCACTTGTCAATGACTCTTGCTATTCTAGCAGAAGGAAGGTGTTTTTTCGGACCTTCGGCTTAAAGCCTTCGTCCATGTCGCAATATGAATTTATCATTACAGTAAATTAATATTGCGAGGGGCTACTGTTGGGTGTCTTCGGCTTCCGAAGGTCCTCAAAAACATGATTTGACAATATTTTCCGAGTGAAACATGTGAACAGGTATCTTCGGAGTCAGGTTGCGGGTGTACAAGAGCATGGTTAAGACGAAGCTTGACTGGGGTGGAAAGCGACCACGACGAAGGATAAAACGATCACGAAGCTAAGTGCAGAAAAGCTTCGGCATGACGGCAGAAAAGAGGAACCGACTTAAAGATGAAAAGTCAAATTAAACCTCGAAGGATTGCTATAAAGTTATTGACAAATGTAAAGGGCATCAATGTAATTTTACACAGGCTGCGTCCCGTGCCTATAAATAGATGAACAGTACTCCCGTAATGTTTACGCTGACTTGGCATACGCTTTTTCGCATCACGTCTGTACCTTTACTTTCCATCAATCTGAAGGTACATTTGTAATTTGTTTTTATGAATTTGGTAATAAAAATAAGTTGATGATAATACTCATATCATTACTCGTGTTTTATATATGTGTTCTCTTTTACCATCTATCAATCTTACGAAGGTCTTTTCCTTTGTAACCTTCGTCCAAGATTCATTATATCCGAAGGGACATAATGTTTATAAGGACGAAGGAATTTAACATTTAACACTTTTTATGTTGCCTTGTTCTTAATCTGAAGCATTTGAGAACAAGTCCCCAACACCTCCCACCTTGGAAGCAATAAACTTTTGTGCGAGAGGGTGTTTTGCCTCCCTGGTTTGTAATAATACTGCACTATTAATACCCTAGTATTGTAATAATGATACTCTCTCTATATATTTTATGAATGTAAATTAAGTTATTATAATCTGCTTCCACTTATCCTTTCCTCCGATGTGATGTAATATCTGCGTTACGGGTGAAGCGCTCTTGGGCGAAATGATGGGGATACAGTTACCAAACTTGTCGAGTGATTATGTGCATCTACAGGGTTGTCCAAGGTCCTTAGGACAAGGACAACTGTAGGTGGCCCTAATACCTTGGGAGGTTTCATCACATCTGGTATCGGAGCGAAGCCCATCTCTTCAGATATTATGTAGTACCTCAAAAGAATTTTTAAACACTTACCTAGAAATATTCTTTCGTTCTTACCTTACCACTTTCTAGTAGTACCTTATCGTGTAAAGTTGGGTAACAGAGTGCAATATATGTTGGAAGTGAGGGATCAACAAAAGTTGATTCCATAATTATCAGGTTATGCTTGCATCATGTTTAAGAATATACTAATAAATCTTCCCCTCTTATGGAGATATGGCGCGTACTAGGAAAACAGCGCGCAAATCAACTGGACCTCTTGGTGTGCCACGACATCAGCTAGCTTCCAGGCACGAAGGAAGTAGTAGTGGCAGTAATGACCCGATTGAAGACCTGGAAGCCCGGGTAGAGCAACTTTGGTTAGAGTTACGCCACAGGAATAGGGCATGTGCGCAGGACAATCACCGTATTGCGGAATTGTCAGCCGAAGTCAGCCGCTTGCAGTACGAAATCTCGGAATGGGATACGGCCATTTATTAGGCCGTCAACTCGCGCTCTTTCGCTTGGGACTGCGAAGCGAAAGCTCTAGCTCGTGTGGCAGAGCTTAGTGCATCCCTCAAAAGCCTGCAAGTGTACTGTAATACTTTACATGAAGAAGTGCATGTATTATATGCTCGACTGCACCCGGACGTGCCTCCGAACATTGCTACAATGGGAGTCGGACCCTCGGGAACAGCTAATGAAGGACCTGATGGGGAGCTGGACCTTTTTAGGCCCCCTCCTTCCATGAACCTTGCTGACAAACGGTCTCCTATAGCAGGAAATGGAGCAACAAAGGATGAAGAAGACTAGAATAGTATAGTCTAAGTGTTATACTTATGTAAAATAAGTAATAAAGTCAAGTTCTACATAGGAGTCTATATAATTATTACATTTTGGCAATATAATATGATGGTGTATGTTGACATGTTATATTTTTCAAATGTTTCTTTGCCTCAGATGCCATCACGAACTCGTGCACATGATGGTGCGGTGACATCCCGCGGTGGGGAGGATACTCCCAACCCGCCACCAGTACCACCGACTTTGGCTGAGGCTATCGCTGCCCTGGTCAATGCCACCGCTGATAATACGCGCTTCTTGCGCGAAATGGCAGGCAATCAATTCCAACCATACGGAGGCAGAGTTCCCCCACAAGGACCGCGTGATACTACTTATTTGGAATTCTCTGAGACTCGACCCCCGCTCTTCATCAAAGCAGAGGAGCCTTTAGAAGCCGACGAATGGATAAGAGTGATGGAACAAAAGTTTGGGTTAATTCGATGCACAGAGACACAAAAGCCACTGTTTGCCACACAACAGCTAAGAGGGCCTACCAGTACCTGGTGGGCAAATTTTTCAGCAATCCAACCTGTTGGACATCAAGTTACATGAGAAGAATTCAAGCTAGCGTTCTAGGAGCATTATGTTCCAGAGGGAGTGCTCCATATGAAACAAGAAGAGTTTATCCAGTTAAGGCAAGGAGGAGATACTATAATGCAGTATCTCAATACATTTAACCACCTCTCCAGTATGCCATTGACCAGGTGAATATAGATCTGAAAAAGAAGAATTGTTTTATGAGGGGACTCAATGACAGGTTTCAGCGAAAAATGGCAACATGCTTGGACCTCATCTATAGTAAGGCTGTCAGTATAGCACTGGCAGTGGAAGCCAAAAATGCTGGACATGGAAAATCAAAGGGGCTTGGAGGTGAAAGGTCAAATCAAGGGCCTAAAAAGAGAACCAGGTTGGTGATCCGACCTTTTAATCAAAATCGTTCTTCACCTCGCCCACCTTCATTCAAGCAGCCTGTCTTTATTCATGCTACTACTGCCACCACTCCTACCAATCAGCCGAGTGCCCCTGGTACTCATTTCCCTGCTCTTCCCAGTTCTTCCACTGGTTGCTTCAATTGTGGAAAATTCAGACACTTCATCAAGGACTACCCATACCCGAAGCAAAATAAAACCAATTTTTAGCAGAATTCTAGGAACTCAAACCAAGGAAAGGGGAACACAACCAACACTTCAATGGGCAAAATTTTCAAGAAAACTGGACGGATCTATTATACCCAGGTGGCTACAACACCGGAGGGCGAACCGGTAATGATGGGTACGTTCCTTGTTGTCAATCACCTAGCAGTTATCCTCTTCGATTCGGGTGCATCACATACCTTCATAAGCAAGAACTTTGTGGAAAAACATTGCATTCCTTGCACTGAATCAAGGGAGGGATTTGTTATCCACTCACCTGGGGACCGGATATTTACTAAGGAAGTAGCCTTCCGTATACTAGTAACATTGGCCGGACGGGAATTTCCTACAAACATGATTGTCATAAAAGGGCAAGACTTAGATGTAATTCTAGGCATGAACTGGTTAGCCCAGCATAAGGCTATCATCAATACAGATTTAAGGACCATCAAATTAAGCCATGGCCATGAAGAGATTCAATTGTCCATCCCTATAGCTGTCCCAGCCAAAACATCTGGACGAGTTTATGAAGCTATCATACAAGAAATCCAGGATATTCTGGTGGTATGTGAGTTCTCGGATGTCTTTCCTGAAGACTTGCCTGGGTTGCCTGCAGAAAGGGATGTGGAATTTGTGATTGAACTAAAGCCCGGTACGGCTCCTATTTCTAGAAGGTCGTACCGAATGCCACCTAATGAACTGGCAGAACTCAAGACTCAACTACAAGACTTGCTCGAGAAAGTGTTCATTAGGCCCAGTTCATCACCATGGGGATGTCCTGCAATTTTCGTCAAGAAGGATCAGACGCCTCGAATGTGCGTGGACTGTAGACCCCTTAATGAGGTCACCATCAAGAACAATTACCCTCTTCCTTGGATCGATATCTTATTCGATCAACTTACTGGAGCTCAGGTATTCTCCAAAATCGACCTCAGGTCTGGTTATCATCAGATCCGTATTCGACCCAAAAATATACTGAAGACCGCATTCACTACGCAGTATGGATTATTTGAATATTTGGTCATGTCTTTCGAATTAACAAATGCTCCAGCCCACTTCACATATTTAATGAACTCAGTGTTTATGCCCGAGTTAGATAAATTTGTGGTGGTCTTCATTGACGACATCCTGATCTATTCCAAAAATGAAGAGGAGCATGCTAAGCACTTACGGATCATGCTAACGCGCTTAAGGGAGCACCAACTGTATGCTAAGTTCAGCAAATGCGCATTCTGGTTGGAGGAAATCCAGTTTCTTAGACATGTATTATTTGCAAAAGGGATTGCGGTTGATCCTAGCAAAGTCAAGGATATTCTAGAATGGAAACCGCCTACTACAGTACATCAAGTTCAAGTTTCCTTGGACTGGCTGGGTATTACCGCAGGTTCATTCCGGATTTCTCCAAGATGGTTAAACCTATTACGGGTTTATTGAAGAATGATACAAAGTTCAATTGGTCCTCCAAATGCAATGAAGCCTTCGAGCAGCTGAAAGTGTTATTAACCACTGCTCTGGTATTGGCTCAACCGGATATAGAAAAGTCTTTTGATGTGTATTGTGATGCATCAGACAGTGGACTCGGATGTGTCCTAATGCAAGAGGGCTGAGTCATAGCTTATGCTTCAAGACAACTACGCCTGCATGAGGAGCACTATCCAACTCATGATTTTGAACTAGCTGCAGTGGTACATGCCCTTAAGATAAGGCATCATTATCTGCTAGGAAATACTTGTCATTTATATACAGATCACAAAAGTCTGAAATATATCTTTACCCAGTCAGAACTGAATATGAGACAACGAAGATGGCTTGAGCTAATTAAAGATTATGACTTAGAGATCCATTATCACCCAGGAAAAGCCAATGTGGTGGCAGATGCATTGAGTAGCAAAGCTTCCTATCATTGTCTTACAGTAAAGATACCTGACACAACCCTATGTCAAGAAATGGAAAAGTTGAACCTAGGTATGATACAACACGAAACTTTGACGCAATTAAAGCTTGAGTCAATTCTTCTATAGAGAATCATTGATGCCCAAGGAACCGACAAGGGTATGAAGCATATTCATAAGAAAATAGAAGCTGACAAAGCAAACTGCTTTAGAAAAGATGACCAAGGAATAATATGGTTTAATGATCGCATAGTTGTTCCCAAAGATGCTGAGGTCCGCCAACAGATCTTGGATGAAGCGCATCTTAGTCAATATTCCATTCACCCTGGAAGTACTAAGATGTATCAAGACATAAAACAACATTATTAGTGGACAAAAATGAAAACTGAAATTGCACGCTATGTGGCAAGATGTGACACCTGCAGACGTGTCAAAGCAGTACATATGAAGACCGCTGGACAATTACAATCCTTGCCCATCCCAACCTAGAAATGTGAAGATATTAGCATGGATTTCATTGTGGGATTGCCCAAAGACAGTTAAAGGTTTTGACTCTATCTGGGTCATAATTGATTGGCTTACAAAGATAGCCCATTTTCTACCAATCAAGACATATTACCTGGTCATTACCTATGCCCAGATATATGTTGCTCGTATTCTCAGTTTGCATGGAATTCCAAAAACAATAGTGTCGGACCGGGGACCGCAATTTGTATCCAAGTTCTGGGAAGCACTGCTTGGAAAAACCCAGGATGAATCGGCGGTAATAACCAGCCAGTCCAAGGAAACTTTGGACTTGATGTATCATGGTTGGTGGTTTCCACTCCAAAATATCCTTGACTTTGCTGGGATCAACTGCAATCCCCTTGGCAGACAATACGTGTCCCAGAAATTGAATTTCCTCCAGCCAAAACGCGCACTTGCTGAATTTAGCATATAGTTGATTCTCCCTTAAGCGTGTTAATACTATTTGCAGATGCCGAGCATGCTCCTCTTCATTCTTGGAATAAATCAACATGTCATCAATGAAGACCACCACAAATTTGTCCAACTCGGGCATGAATACCGAGTTCATCAGATAGGTGAAGTGGGCAGGAGCATTTGTTAATCCGAAAGACATAACCAGATATTCAAATAATCCATACCGCATAGTGAATGCGGTCTTGGGTATATCTTCAGGTTGGATCCGGATCTGATGGTAGCCGACCTGAGGTCAATCTTGGAAAATACCCGAGCTCCGATAAGTTGATCAAATAAGATATCAATCCGGGGAAGAGGGTACTTATTCTTGATGGTGACCTCATTAAGGGGTCTGTAGTCCACGCACATCCGAAGTGTTTGATCCTTCTTTTAGGTTTGGCCCAAAACACGTAATCGGGCTGCGCTAAATATTTTCCAAAATAAAAATGCTCCTACGGAATTCGTTTCTACAGAGAACAGAGTGGATTAGAGTTCTGATGAACGAACGATTGAGCGATTAACTTGGCCGAGGGTCTGATTTGATTTTGCTCGAAAATAATTCCCTATTGTGATTTGAAAGTAAATTGTCTCGGGATACGATCGACTTTCGGATTTATGATTGAAAGAGACAAATCGCGACATTTAAAAATCATCGCCGATGTTGATTTTTGAAATCGGATCGGACATAGAGGTATTAAGCCGAGCCGGATAAGAATTTATTAGAGGACGACATATTGAGTATTCTGTTTGAGAGTACGGACTTAGATTAATTTTTGGACATAGATCGAACATCGAGAAATTGGATTCGGACACGGCTCGACTAGCAACTATCGAGCGCTTGATCAAATGAGCTTTAGACGAGATTTATAAATCAAGATTGATTATCGAGTTTGCATCGTGCCGAGAAATAAATGTTTTAACAGGCTCCAAATTTGGCCTTCTGTGAGACTGGAAACTCCGAATTCGGTGAAATGTGGATGAAAAATCTGGATAATGAGAGACATACGCGAGCGAGAAATAGAAATTTTCACTGAGCATCCGAGATTGGGATAAATCTCCCGTCATAACACGAAACTGACACTTGGGGTGTCACATGAACCCTAACGGTTGCACTGACATAGCGCGCACCGGACAGTGCACAGTGGTTGTCCGGTGGCGCACCAGACTGTCCGATGCGCCCATCGCCAGCAAGCCTTGCCAATGGCTAGGAAGTGGTTGGGGGCTATAAATACCCCAAACCACCTCATTCATTGGCATCCAAGTTTACTGAACACCCCATTCATTGCAACAGCAAAAGACTTCACTCCAAGACACATTCAATAGATCAAACCCTTATAGGAACGGGGTGTCCGATCTTCCGTCAGGTGTAGGTAACTATCGATTTGGTGGAGATGTCATACAGACAATCCGGCTTCCAACCAACAAGACTAGAACCCCACAATCGTAGCACCACTTCTCCTCTGGTTATCAACCATGCACTGCTCGATTGACCTCGCCATGAGGGCTAATCCTTGCCTGCAAATCGAAGACACAAGCAAGAACGAGAAAAAACACAATCTGAAAAATTGCGGATGCATGATTAAGCTCTTGAGTTGGGTCTCATAAACCGATCTACAGCGAACTGTTTTTGACAAATCTAACTTAAGCAAAACCCGCCTCTAACAAGGATGTGGCGGCTATTAATAAAGACTCTAGGGTTATGCAAAACCCTGGACACGCCCCTAATGGGCTCAACGAAGATACACGGCCCAATAGGCCAAAAGACGGCGTCGCAGCGCCGGATAGATTCTGGACGTCAACTTGTTTAGACAATTCCCATGGATTCTGGATGAATTTGGACTTGAAACCGGTGCCATTGGAAGATCCTCGAAATTATCTTTCCATCCATATAAGGAACGTCCAAATCTGACTCTGTATGAGACTTGGGCGCAAATTTTATTACGGGCTATTCCTGGAATCGGAGACTGAAATGAACTCGAATCGGTTTGGGCCTCCATCTTGATCCAGACGTCCTAGCTGGTCCTCTCCTTCATTCCTAAGTACAATTAAATCATTAGGTAGCATACTACTCTCAAATGCACAAGAATAATTATTTAGGAACAAGATCACCTATAAATTCAATTGTCGAGCGCGTGCGCGAGTAATTAGGGAGTCAACTTGAGGAGTGTTGTGTGTATCCATGGGAGTGATGTCCTCATCATCCTCCCCCTCTTGAAGTGGAGTCGTCCTCGACTCAAGCTCATCTTCTTCTCCCAAATATGGCTTTAAATCTGAAATATTAAAGGTGGGACTAATCCCAAACTCGGGTGGCAACTCAAGTTTATATGCATTGTCATTAATCTTCTCCAAAATTTTATATGGACCAGCAGCACGGGGCATTAATTTAGACTTTCTCAAATCTGGAAATCTATCCTTCCGTAAATGTAACCACACTAAATCACCCGGTTCAAGTTTTACTGCCTTTCTACCTTGACTACCAGCAAGTTTATATTTCTCGGTCATCTTTTCTATGTTCTCTTTAGTTGAAGCATGCAATTTCAAAATAAAATCAGCACGCTCCTTAGCATCACTATGTACACGCTCCATAGTAGGTAGAGGCAAAAGATCAATAGGCGCACGAGGGTTGAAGCCATACACTACCTGAAAAGGACTTACCTTGGTGGTGGAGTGTTCCGCCCTATTATACAAGAATTCCACATGTGGCAGATACTCTTCCCACATCTTCAAATTGTGCTTCAATACCGCTCGCAACATTGTAGACAATGTGCGATTCACAACCTCTGTTTGTCCATCCGTTTGGGGGTGGCAAGTAATAGAAAACAGCAACTTTGTCCCCAATTTGTTCCATAGTGTACGCCAAAAGTGACTCAAAAACTTTGCATCACGATCTGAAACAATAGTAGAAGGCATACCATGCAAGTGTACAATCTCTTTGAAAAAGAGGTTAGCAATATGAACGGCATCATCCGTTTTATGACAAGGTATAAAATGTGCCATCTTAGAAAAATGATCAACCACCACAAAAACACTATTGCTCCCCCTCTTCGTTCGAGGCAATCCCAAAACAAAGTCCATCGAAATATTCGCCCATGGATCCGAAGGAATAGGGAGAGGCATATACAAACCATGTGGATTCAACCGCGACTTGGCCTTTTGACACGTTGTGCATCTAGCAACAAAGCACTCAACATCACGTCTCAAATGGGGCCAAAAGAAGTGTGTGGACAACACAGCCTCCGTCTTCTTAGCACCAAAGTGGCCCATCAAACCACCACCATGCGCTTCCTGCAACAACAAGAGACGAACGAAACCAACTGGAATGCATAGACGGTTAGCTCTAAATAAGTATCCATCATTAAGCACATATTTATTCCATGTACGTCCCTCTTTGCAATTTAATAACACATCATTAAAATCATCATCTAATGCATATTGTCCCTTAATCGATTCAAGTCCAAAAATATGATAATCAAGTTGAGACAACAAGGCATAGCGTCTAGATAAAGCATCAGCAATCACATTATCACTCCCCTTTTTGTGTTTAATGATGTAGGGAAATGTCTCAAGAAACTCCACCCACGTAGCATGTCTACAATTCAGATTTGTTTGGCTACGAAGATGCTTAATTGATTCATGATCCGAATGAATAACAAATTCCATAGACCATAAATAATGTTTCCACGTATGTAAAGCACGAATGAGAGCATACAATTCTTTGTCATATGTAGAATAATTAAGAACAGGTCCATGCAGTTTCTCACTAAAGTAAGCAACGGGTTTACCTCCTTGCAACAAAACAGCACCAATACCAACTCCACTTGCATCACATTCAAGCTCAAAAGTCTTACAAAAATCAGGAAGTTGGAGTGGCGGTGCGTGAGTAAGCTTCTCTTTCAAAAGTGCAAAGAAATCCTCTTGTGGCTGCCCCCAATGGAACAAAATGCCCTTCTTGGTCAGCTCATGTAAAGGGGCAGCGATGGTGCTGAAATCCTTCACAAAACGGCGATAAAAGCCTGCAAGTCCAAGAAAACTCCACACTTGTGTCACTGTCGAAGGCGTTGGCCAACTCTGAATGGCATAAACCTTGGCCTCATCCACCTCAATGCCCTGTGGAGTCACAATATAGCCAAGAAACAAAACTCATTCGGTGCAAAAGGCGCACTTCTCGAGGTTAGCAAATAAATGCGCAGCTCGCAAAGCGCTAAAAACAGCACGTAAGTGATCCTTATGTGCCTCTAATGACTTGCTGTAAATCAAGATATCATCAAAGTAAACCACCACAAATTTACCAATAAAGGGGCGTAAAACCTCGTTCATCAATCTCATGGAAGTACTAGGTGCATTAGTTAACCCAAAAGGCATGACTAACCACTCATACAAGCCGAATTTAGTTTTGAAAGCAGTTTTCCATTCATTGCCCAATTTCATTCTAATTTGGTGGTAACCACTACGCAAATCAACCTTAGAGAACCATTTAGAACCACTTAACTCATCAAGCATATCATCTAATCGAGGAATAGGATGACGGTACCTAATGGTGATGTTGTTAATGGCTCTACAATCTACACACATGCGCCAACTACCATCTTTTTTGGGACCAAAATGACAGGTACAGAACAAGACTTAGGCTCTCATGTACATACCCATGGTCCAAAAGGTCTTGGACCTGTCGCTGAATCTCCTTAGTCTCTTCGGGGTTTGCCCGATATGTAGCACGATTAGGCAAACTTGCTCCAGGAATCAAATCAATTTGATGCTCAATCCCGCGAATGGGAGGAAGTCCAGGAGGTATCTCAGCGGGAAAAACATCACTGAATTCCTGCAAAAGGTTAGTCACAGGCGCATGCACAATGCTAGGAATATCATCATTGGAAAATAAAGCGTCTGTGCACACTAAAGCATAGCAGCAAGTATCATTAACATGTATTTCAGCAAGATCAGATTTTGTAACATGCATTACAGGAGCTTTCAAATGAATGGCTTGCTGATTTTCAGATTTAACGGGAGGTTCATTATTTGTATTTGCAGCTCTATCCTTGTCAGCTTGTACAATCTTAGCAAGAGTCAAAGGAAGCAAAGTAATTTTCTTGCCCTTATGCATGAAAGTGTATGTATTACTCCAACCATGGTGAAGTTCATCATTATCATATTCCCAAGGTCTACCCAACAAAAGAGAGCATGCTTCTATAGGTACAACATCACAATCCGCATAATCAGAATATATACCAATGGAAAAATGGACACGTATCGTTTGTGTTACCTTAACCTTGCTGGTATCATTAAACCATTGAATGTGGTATGGATGCGGACGCGGGAGTGTGGGCAAGCTAAGCTTCTTGACCAAATATGAACTCAGCAAATTGTTACAGCTTCCTCCATCAATAATAACACGAGCACGTCGATCCTTGATGATGAAGAAAGTCTGGAACAAATTATGGCGTTGCTGTTGCCCGGAGGTCTCTAGCTGAGCACTAAGGACACACTGCACAATGATGTTCCGGAAATTTGCTGTGGCAGCATCACCATCAATGGCAGCATCATCTCTGGCATCATCACTTGTAACACCATCATCCTCCACATCTGACGCACTAATGTACCCATCATCCGTAGCAATGTATGTCCGTTGGCTAGGACAATATTTCTTCACGTGACCAAGCCCATGGCAGCGGTGGAACTGAATGTTTGAAGTGCGTCCAGTGGAAGGCACCGCCGAATCTGGTTTCTTGGCAGGTACCGGAAAAGTAGATGTACCTGCGGTGGGAGCGGAAGACGAAGGTCACGTGGGCGCTGGAGGAGTCGGAGGTGTGCTAGGTGTCGTCTTTGACAAGGGGGTGGCACCAAAGGTACTTCGGGATTGATGCTGTGACTAATATCGTCCCTGCACTTCCTTCTCTGCAAGCATAGCAAACTAGAACAACTTGTCGACAGTGTCAAAATCTTTATAATCAAGAAGATCCTATATTTCATGTCTCAAACCTGAATAAAAACGACAAATAGCATCCTCGGTCCCCTCAACTATTTTACAACGTTGCAACCCCTTTTGAAGCTCACCATAATAATCCTGAACAGACTTATCCCCTTGATCTAAACGCATCAGTTTCTTACACAATTCTATATGATAAGATGGGGGAACAAATCTATCACGCATAGCATCCTTTAGGTCATCCTAAGTAGTTGGTTCTCTACCATCACCCACTAAACCTGTCCACCAAATGATAGCAAAATCTTTGAACTCACTAGTGGCTTGTCTAACCTGATGGTGTTCAGGCAGAAGATGGGAGGCAAATTTTTGCTCTACTGTCATTTCCCAATCAAGATATGCCTCAACATCATAATGACACAAAAAAGAAGGTATGGTGAACTTAATCTTAGCAAAAGGGTCATCGGGAATATGATTGTTATTACCTCGCTAGTTGTCACCCATACCTGCCCTGTTCCAACGAAGACGACGTCGTAGGCGGGCGTCTCTGGTGGCTGCCTCATCAAAATTGCCACGTGCATCGAAAATGGCATCATCTTGAACCTGTGGCGGAGGCTGTTGATCCCGTGGTGGATGCTGCTGGGGTTGTTGCTGGGGTTGTGGTGGTGGAGGAGGAGGCTGCTGATGATGTAGTGGACGTGTCTCCAACGTGGCAACCCGATCAACAAGCTCGGTTATCCGTCTCTCCACTCTATCTAGCACTTTGCCAAGATCCATTTCAATAATCGCATCATGGACAGACTTCTGGACCGTTTCCTCCATATTTTCTTCCATACGCTTGCAAATAATATTGAAGTCTTCGTGGCTGACACAATCAGAAAATTGTGTGGGAATGACTACCTCAATCTCGTCATCAGATCCTGCCATTAGAAACACCAAAACAGGAACAAACAGTAAAGGTTATCACTAATAAGCAACTACGCGCTCTCTGGGTGAATAGGAACACACACTACTGTGTCTTACCAAGTTCTTACTAGTATCTAATGAAAACACAATGCAAAGGATGGTACAATCGAAGGCTGGTTTGTGATACTTACCAAGAGGTAGTGAAACCACGATTGCAAGGTCAAATCTATATTGATCAAAAGATATAGTATGTGGAGCTCTAGGATAGGCACAATATGTATGTGAATGTGGAACAAAATCGAGTGCAGATGAGCGAAGTTCAATAAATGTCCAAAGCACAAGTCGCAATTACTGGCTAAGAGATGTATCCGAGGCGTAGCACAACAAGTTGGAACAAAGAACAATGGAACTAGCAGAATGGTAGTACCGTAAATATTGTACTAGCGAGGCCAAAAAGGCACTAGTAGGAATCACAGGTGATTCTGTTTTTCTTTTTGTATGATTTTTTGATATTTTTTCAGCACAAGAAGCAACAAAATAGGAGCTACACCAAGTTTCACCTAAAACAGAGATCAGATGTGGTCTACAGAAAATGAGCAAGTTCTCTGAAAAGCGTGCAAGAGCTTTGACAATTTTTTTCTTTATTTTCCTTAATTTTTTTGACAATTTTATCGAAACCAAACAAGCAGAAACAAAATTGCAAAGGCTAAACAAGGGTTCTAGGACAGCGAATTTTTTTTGTATGGCAATTATCTGGAGTTATAGGATGAAAAACCTAAACCAAACTAGGGTAAGCGTGATGGTAAAACCTGAGTCTTTGAATACCACTTGATAGGAACGAGGTGCCCGATCTTCCGTCATGTGTAGGTAACTATCAGTTTGGTGGAGATGTCATACAGACGATCCGGCTTCCAATCAACAAGACTAGAACCCCACAATCGCAGCACCACTTCTCCTCTGGTTATCAACCGTGCGCTGCTCAATTAACCTCGCCACGAGGGCTAATCCTTGCCTGCGAATCAAAGACACAAGCAAGAACGAGAAAGAACACAATCTGAAAAATTGCAGATGGATGATTAAGCTCTTGAGTTGGGGTCTCACAAACCGATCTACGGCGAATTGTTTTTGTCAGATCTAACTTAAGCAAAACCTGCCTCTAACAAGGATGTGGCAGCTATTAATAAAGACTTTAGGGTTATGCAAAACCCTAGACGTGCCCCTAATGGGTTCAACGAAGATACACGGCCCAATAGGCCAAAAGACGGCGTCGCAGCGCTGGACAGATTCTGGACGTCAACTTGTTTAGACAATTCCTGTGGATTCTGGATGAATTTGGACCTAAAAACCGGTGCCATTGGAAGCTCCTTGAAATTATCTTTCCATCCATATAAAGAACGTCCAAATCCGACTCTGTATGCAACTTGGGCGCAAATTTATTACGGGCTGTTCCTGGAATCGGAGACTGAAATGAACTCGAATCGGTTTGGGCCTCCATCTTGATCCAGACGTCCTAGCTGGTCCTCTCCTTCATTCCTAAGTACAATTAAATCATTAGGTAGCATACTACTCTCAAATGCACAAGAATAATTATTTAGGAACGAGATCACCTATAAATTCAATTGTCGAGCACAGTGCGCGAGTAATTAGGGAGTCAACTTGAGGAGTGTTGTGTGTATCCATGGGAGTAATGACCTCATCAAATCCCCTGCAAGCCTCCAAATCAACTCAATTCCATTAGTGACTTGAGAGAGGGTGTTTTGTGTTCTTTAGTTGCTCTTGTCGCTTGGATTGCCTTTTTTCCATCCTTATTCTCAAGTGCTTTGTAAGCGAAGCAAGAGACACCTTAGTGTGTGGTGGTCCTTGCGGGGTCTTAGTGACCCATGTGATTAAGGAAAAGGCTCACTCGGTCTAAGTGACTGTTTGAGAGAGGGAAGGGTTGAAATAGACCCAGACTTTGTGGCCTCCTCAACAGGGACTAGGTTCTTTGGAACCGAACCTCGGTAAAACAAATCACTGTGTCTACTCGCTTTGCTTCTTGCTTGATTTGTTTGCCCTCTTTCTTCTCTCTAAACATTACCTTGCTAGTATTAATTTGAGTTTGCTCCCATACATCATCCGCACTCTTTGAGCAACTCCTAGAAAGAGAAACAATCTTTCAGACTTGAATATAATTCTAACGCTAACCCTAACCCTAACCTTTAGTGTGTGTTTAAGTTTATAAATTTCAGGTTTCTATTCACCCCGCCTCTAGGCCACTTTCATCCTCCCCTAGCGCCGCGTCGCATGCCTCAGATACTTAGTTCCTATGTTCTCCGAGGTTCCTTTGGTTTGGTTCTGCTCAAGGTTTGCAAGGGTTGCCTACCTCTTTCTCTGTGCTCCGTGATGTCTAGAAGGTCGTGTCTAGTAGGTCCCCGAATGATCCAAGCAAACTGGTCGTGGGGCAGCTGAAAGCACTCTGCGTGGTTTGGATATAGCTACCATGGGTTCAGCAGGGGTGGGTTTGGATATGGACTGGATTGGCAGTCAGGTAGAGGCGGCTAGCTCATGGATCTGCTCATTCGGCTGATCAGATAGGCAGCGTGAAGGTTTGTCGCGACTGGTATGGTAGATAGATAGTGATGACCAGGTAATTGTTTTCAAGGCTGCTAGCCATTGGCTTGAGCTTGAGAGTGTCCGGTTAAACAAATGAGGGGTGTACAAATGAGGGTGTTCGGTAGCCCCTTGAGATCCGTGCTTTGCAAGAAAGTTGAGTTTGATCTATCTAGTTCCTCTCAGATAAACCATACATGCTTATTTGTAACACCCTGAATTTGGAGTAGAATTTTTTCTTCTTCGATACTCACCAAATTCAGACGTCACTCTCTCTTCTCTTCCCGTTTCGCTCCTTCTTCCCATTTTCACAGCAGTATAACGACTGGTGTCCATCTCGCGTGTAAACAAAAACCTAAGTTGACATGGGTGTTGCATCATGCTGAATCATATTTCTTTTGTCTGACGTTGTGTTTAATCGCGTGCCCCTCTCGCCTCGTTTCGATTTGCAATTGGATTCTGGTCAGTGGTCGTGCGAATAGTGGGCTTCCGTCCCGGCCCAGCCCAGCCCGGTGTGACAGAACCTCCCAAGTTATTAGGCCCACCTATTGTCCTTGTCCAACGGACCTCAGACAACCCTGCAGGTGTTCCTGAATCACTTGACAAGTTTGGTATCTGCTTTCCTTACCTTCCCAAGAGCGTTTTACCCATCACGCAGACATTACAAATCATCGAAGATACAGAAATGCGGAAGCGATTACATAAACTTACCTTTATTTAAAAGTAAGGACAAAGTTAAATATTTACAGACCAGAATATAACATACGAGTGCAGAGTATAATTATTACAAACCATGGGAGGCAAAAACCCCTCCCGATAAGTTTTACACAAAAGTTTTATGGAGGATCCTTTCCTCCCGCAGCTTTACTCCTGATGTTCTTCCTTCAGAACCACCTTAGAACAGAAGCAACAAAAATTTGCCGCTTCTTCACCTAAAAACAACAGGGAATAAAACCCTGAGTATGGAAATACTCAGCAAGTCTTACCCGACTAAAGAAAAGACTCTCAGGGGGATGCTGCTTTAAAGGTGTCAAGGTAAGGCTTATTAATGATCAATGACCCTGTTTGCAGAAATGCTTACTAAGAGTGGATCCTTAAAAATCCAGTTTTATTTGTCAAGTTAAGTAAAATTACCTGTAACTAGAGTTCTTTCTACCCTAGTTCAATCACTTGACCTGCACTAGCCAATTTCTTAACAACCCTTCATCTTTACTGGATTTCTACGTATAGGGCAGTGACCAAGTCTTCATAACCGCGAAGGTACGACGATCCGAATCGATTATACTCAGCTGAGGATCTCCAATCACACGACATATGTAGCACTTAACCCTTGCATATGTCAACTCGCCACCGGGGTTCTTAAGACTAGATCAGGTTCACGCCAACCAAGAGCACAGATACACCACCGTCCAACCTCTTGCCATGGAGGGTACACACTACTCTCGCCATCTCTCCACTCCCATTGCGTCGTATCTTATTCTTGTATTAGTCTGCCCGAGGCAAAGCTTACCCATGACGAGGCATGTGACCAGTTAAAGGGTCCTCGGTCAGCAAGCCTACATCGAGACGGTCCTTAATCGACACAGACGGAGACACTACACCGAGACTTTCTTCTCGTGCAAGTCACCCACCCGGTCTCAACTTAATCATTTCAAACCCAAAGTTTGGTACCTAGCAGAGGTACATCTTTTCCGATGTTGAACCCATCATGGCCATGATGGATCCAGCATCAAGTTTTATTTTCAAAAACATCCCTTCACTTTGCAACATCATCTTTTGTAAAAACAAAACATTTTGTTTTGCTAAAGCAAGACTAAGCATAGGAAAAACCTTTTGTAAAACAGGGATTTCAAGGAAGGTAATCAAATTCAAGGAAGGAAATGCAGGAATTGTTTTAGCAATTAACTCCTATCACCTAATGCATCAAGCAAGTGAGAAAGAGTTTAAAAGAATCAAGGAGGTGGCAAATGCACCGGGGCTTGCCTTGGTTTACAGGTGAGTCAGAGGCTCGGTCCTGCAGATGTCAAAATAAAAACAGCAGCCTGCCTGATGTTCCTCAGGTGGTGATGTTGAAGTCTTCTCTTCTTCAACTTCTTCTTCGTTTTCTAAATATAACCAAGTATAATAATGAATGTTCATGTAGTGCTCATGAAGATGCAAAAATAGTAGAAGTTGGCTATCTAAAGTCTTGAGTACAACTTTCCTTCACGGTTCTCCGAGAAACCAAGGGTTTCCGGAGTCAACATAGGAATTCAAAGGGCAAGGGGTTGGGTTTTGGGTGCTAGTATCAAACAAGGTCCAAATCATACCCAACTCTACCCAAAGCTTTTAAATAATGTTTATAGTTCATATAAAAAGTTTGGGGATTTTTGGAATTATTATCTAATTTCTAAAAATCCAGAAACAAGGTTTTAGGCTATTTTAAATGATCCAAAATTCCCTATTTGACCTAAAAATCATGAAACTATTTTTACTAAATTCCATGGAAAATTAGGAATCTAGCAAAACTGGTTTGACATTTTTGGGATTTTTCTACAATTTTCTAGAATTGTTTTTGCTCTGGTAGAAAAAGAAAAAGAAAAAGGATGAACAGTATTGGACTGAATCTGGCCCAGGTCGGCCCACTGCCAGCAGAAGCGCGCCCGCGCACGCGCGCCTGCTGCGAGTTTGCAAAAAGGCCCTCGGCGTTCTCGATAACCAGAAGTGGGTTTCTTGCAATGTTCCCGTGAGTCACTGACGGTTTATAAGAACCCCCCGCCCCCCACGTTCTAATTCTTCGCAGACCGAGGTCCACGACGACGAACGACGTCGGTCCACGCTCCAGCGAGCCTACGCCGGCCATATACCGCAACGACTGGAGCTCCCATGCGGCAGAGACTAGATTACACCCCACCAGCACATTTCCCCTCAACCAATTTCATAAATGGCGGTCTACCTTGCTCTGCCCACGGTGACAGCGGGCACCACGGGTAATCAAACGTGTTCCCGGTGATCCATGGGGTCTTAGCTCAATTGGGTGGGTTGGTGAGCATCACCAGCACACAAAGATGCTAAAACAAGAACAAGGAGCGCATGATCAGGCCTGTGATGGGCTGACCGCGGTGAGGTCTTTGTTACGGTGTTCGTGAGTGCTCTTGGGGGAAATCCGAAAATTCGAGCTCTCAGGTGAACATGAATCACAACGGCAGCGCGGATCTTAGGCGCGCGGGTCACCGGCGACGAGGGATCGAGCTGGCAGCCTGATCCGATCACTGTACCATGGGAAGCTCTATTCAGTGTGTGTGACAGTCAAGGTTTAGGGTCAATTCTCTCTCAATTTTCTATGGCATCTCACCCAAAGCTCTACAGCAAAGTTGTAGACCAATGATCTAGCTACAATGTTGCCATAACAACTATAGCCAAATTCCTACTAGATCATGCTTATATTCGAGCCCTAACTTCATGCCACTCACTGTCAGGCCAAATTCAGTTTCTAGACAGCCTGATAGTCAATTTTTGGGTGTACTTTTCTCTAATTTCTTCATAACAACAATGCTTACTCTCTTAAGCAAAGTTATTCTCCTTTGATAAGTCTACAATATTGATGTGGTGACCTAGGGCAACATCCCTTTTTTTGGAAGTTACAAAGCCACAAAGATGAGCTCAAAACACTGAAAATCAGACTTAATCAAAAGAGCACAAGTGTGGCTCTTTTGCAAATAAGTCCAAATCTCAAGTTTTGGATTGCAAAATCTTCATGATTGTGAACCATATGACTTAAGACACCTTACTTCATAGTTTTTCCATTTTAGTCCAAAAGTGCACTAATTTTGCACTTAGCCCCCTAGGGTTTAGGTTTAGGGTTTTCTAGGGTTCTTTTTGCTGTTTTTTATACTTCTATGGTTTGGATCCCACTTGAGGTCATCCATGATGACACTTTATGATTATCTCTTACAAGGTTTGAAGCTTTCACTTGTTTAAGCCTTGTTTGCACTATTACACCCAATCTAGGGTTGAGTTCCCTATTCTAGGGTTTTATTCATAGAATGCCATAACAATACAACTTGTTTGAAATTTTTGCCTAGTGAATGCACTCTAGGTGTAACAAACATATGAGATGCCCATGCTTATGATGTTATGCTCAAATTTTAGTAACAGTAACACCAGGGTTATTACATCCTTTCCCCATAAAAGAATCTCGTCCCGAGATTAAAAGTCCTAGGGTAAGTAATGGAAAAAGAAATGCTTCACACTTTTATTTCCTTAATTTTGGTACAAGGCAGGGGTGGTACGGGGCTCATTCTTTTATTACAACAATTGTAGGCACTTCACAAATTACATGAGACTAAAAAGCCCGGGAAATTCTTATCTATAAAGTCTTGGGTTTCCAAGTAGCCTCATCTTCTGAATGCTGGTTCCATTGTATCTTCTAAAACTTGCGAGTTTTCCTTCGGGTAATCCTGTCCTTTTGTTCAAGACTCGAATAGGGTGCTCTGAATATGGTCATGTCTGGTTTTAGGACTACATCTGTTTACTTCAATGGTGCGATCTGGAACCCGAAGACACTTTTTCAACTGAGACACGTGGAACACATTATGCACTGCAGACAAAGGTTTCGGGTAATTGAAGTTAGTACGCTACTGACCCATATCTTTCAAGGATAGGAAAAGGGCTAATATACCAAGGTGCAAGCTTCCTTTAACTCCGAAACGTGATATGCCCTTCATCAGTGAAACTTTTAGATAGACATAATCTCCAACTGGAAAGTATAGGGTATCCGATGTGTGTCTGCGTAACTCTTTGACGAGCTTGGCTTTCTTCAGGTTATGAATTATTCGTTGTACTCTCACTTCTGTCTCCTTTACCATATCAGGCCTGAAGAAATTCCTTTCACCAGGTTCAGACCAAGTTTAACGGAGTTGTGACACACGCCTCCCATACAAAGCTTCAAAGGGTGCCATCTTGATGCTTCCCTGAAAGCTATTATTGTACGAGAACTCCACTAATGGCAAACAATCATCCCATTTCTGTGGAATTCCAAGCATAAGCCCGTAACATGGTGCTTCAAGTATTTGGTTCACCCTCTCAGTCTGCCCACTGGTTTGAGGATGATAGGCCGAACTATGGAGCAACTTAGTATCCAAGGCCTTGTGAAGTTCTTCCCAAAATTTGGACACGAATTGGCGATCCACGATCCGACACTATAGTCTTTTGGAAGCACCATGCAAACTGAGAATACGGGCAATGTATAATTCTGCATACGTGGCCACTGTATACTTTACCCTAACTGGAAGGAAGTGGGCAATCTTTGTGAGTCGATCAATGATAACCTAGATAGAATCATACCCTTTGGCAATCCTGGGTAGTCCCACAATAAAGTCCATACTAATATCCTCCCATTTCTAGACTGGAAATAGGTAACGATTGCAATGGCCCAACATCTTTCATGTGTATGGCCTTGACACGTCTACAGGTGTCACGTTTTGCCACATAGGGTGCAATCTCGATCTTCATCTTCATCCACCAATAATGTTGTTTCAGATCATGATACATCTTAGTGCTTCTGGGATGAATAGAAATAGCGACTAGATGTGCTTCATCTAATATTTGTTGGCGGGTCTCTTCATTTTTAGGCACCACTATGCGGTTGTTGAACCATACAACACCTTGAGTATCTCTTGGGAAGCAGTTGGCTTTTCCAGCTTTGTAATACCCACTTTGTAAGAAAAGTCTAAAAAGAGAAAATTATATTACTTTATAGCTATATGTATTATCTCTATTTATCATTTCATGCGAACACCTCATAAAAAAAACAAAAGATTAATCAAAGTCATAAAATGGTGCATCATGCTGAGGTTTCCATTTTTGTGAGCATTTTTGTGACAATATAAAAAACAATACAAAAAAGCATATTAAAGTCCAAAATGGAATTTAAGATCTAAAAGAGAATTCTAGAATTTAGAGAAGAGAAAGAGAAATGTTACAAAAAGAGAAGAAATATATATATATATTATATTAAAAATATATATATAGTTAAAACATCCATATTATTGGGTTCAATTTGTACATTTTTGTCGGGGACCATAATTAGGGGTAGCCCTCAAGAACGCCTAATTCTCAGCTGGTAACCCCCATCAGCATAAAGTTGTAGAGGGCCTGATGGGTGCGATTAAGTCAGGGACCAGTCCATACGAGCGACTCGATCACCGCCTCGCCCGAGCCTAGCCTCGGGCAAGGGCAAGCCGACCCTGAGGTGTTTCCGTCTCGCCCGAGGCCCCCTTTTTTACGGCAGACGCATCTCGGCTCGCCCGAGGCCTTGCCTTCGTTAAGAAGCAACCCTGACTAAATCACCGCGCCGACCGACCAAGTCACAGGGGCATTTAACGCAAAAGGTAGCCTGGCACCTTTATTCTGACGCGCGCCCCCTGGCAGAGCCGAAGTGACCCGCCGTCACTTCGCCGCTCCACTGACCGGTCTGACAAAAGGATAAGCGCCGCCTGCGCCATCCCGACCTATAGTGGCCACTTGACAGAGTAAAGACTGACAGGCAGTCAGGCCTTGCCAAAGGCGCCATAGGAAGCTCCGCCCGACCCAGGGCTCAGACTCGGGCTAAGGCCCCGGAAGACGGCGAACTCCGCTCCGCCCGACCCAGGGCTCGGACTCGGGCTCAGGCCCCGGAAGACGGCGAACTCCGCTCCGCCCGACCCAGGGCTCGGGGTCGGGCTAAGGCCCCGGAAGACGGCGAACTCCGCTCCGCCCGACCCAGGGCTCGGACTAGGGCTAAGGCCCCGGAAGACGGCGAACTCCGCTCCGCCCGACCCAGGGCTCGGACTCGGGCTAAGGCCCCGGAAGACGATGAACTCCGCCTCGCCCAACCCCAGGGGTCGGACTCCGCTCTGGCCTCTGCCGAACGACCTCCGCCTTGCCCGACCCAGGAGCTCGGACTCGGCCTCGGCCATGCAGGACAGACTCGACCTCGGCTTCGGAGGAGCCTCCACGTCGCCCGACCTAGGGCACAAGTCCGCCACGTCAACAGGAAACGCCATCATCACCCTACCCCGAGCCGGCTTGGGCCGCA
Organism: Zea luxurians; assembly: GCA_029449295.1. Taxonomy (NCBI): domain Eukaryota; kingdom Viridiplantae; phylum Streptophyta; class Magnoliopsida; order Poales; family Poaceae; genus Zea; species Zea luxurians. The sequence goes on along the minus strand of JAOPSE010000009.1, from coordinate 140,719,484 downwards.
GAGAGCAAGACCGACGTCCCATCTGGCTAGCTCCGCCAGATAGGCAATGATGGCGCCCCGCTAGACCCATGACGACGGCGGCTCTCAGCTCCCTTACGGAAGCATGGGGACGTCAGCAAGAGCCCAGCTATTCCGACAGCTGTCCCTCCACCAGGCTCCGTTACTCCTCCGACGGCCACGACACCACACCAGCTGGGTGCCAAGATCTCTCCGTCTGCCACATTGGCATGTACCTAGGGCGCTAGCTCTCCCCCGCTAGACACGTAGCACTCTGCTGCACCCCCATTGTACACCTGGATCCTCTCCTTACGCCTATAAAAGGAAAGACCAGGGCCTTCTTAGAGAAGGTGGGCCCCGCGGGAACGAGGGCAGGGGCAGGCGCTCTCTTGGGGCCGCTCGCTTTCCTCACCCGCGTGGACGCTTGTAACCCCCTACTGCAAGCGCACCCGACATAGGCGCGGGACGAACACGAAGGCCGCGGGATCTCCACCTCCCTCACGACTCGGCTCCGGCCACCTCGCTTTTCCCCCCTTCGCGCTCGCCCACGCGCTCGACCCATCTGGGCTGGGGCACGTGGCACACTCACTCGTCGGCTTAGGACCCCCCGGTCTCGAAACGCCGACAGTTGGCGCGCCAGGTAGGGGCCTGCTGCGTGTTGACGAGCAGTTTCCCGTCAAGCTCCAGATGGGCAGTCTCCAACGACCTCTCCAACCCGGGACGGTGCTCCGTTTCGGGAGCCTCGAGTTCATGTCTTTCGACGGTAGCTACGACATGATACTCCTTCCACCGCCGGCGACAGCGACAATGGTGGCCGACAGCCCGCCCGCCGGCGGTGCAATCGACGACGTCTTCCCCGCGGGGGGGGGGGGGGGGGGGAAGAACAACATTCGAGCTCGCCCCGTCCTCTCCCTCGCCATCGGAGGAGGAGGCGGGGCAACCAGGGCCAAGCGGGAGGCTGCGCTCCGTCGGCTGTCGAGCAAATCGACATCCCCAGCGCCCCAACGGAGGACGCGTCGGGCGTCACCCTCGCGTTTGAGGCGAAGGCGAGCGCCGTCCCCCCGCAACACGCCAACCCCGAGCAAGTGGACGACGCCAGCACGCTCACGGAGGGCCTGCATGACGTCGCCCTCGTACCCAAGATGACGGCACGATCAGTCCCCGACGTGACTTCGTCGCTCCTCGTCGACCACAAGGTACCGACTGATTCCCATCCTTCGTCATTTCGACTCGACCTCAACCCGCCTAGCGACCTCGCTCTGGCGGGCGCTCACGTTGAGGCGAGTGCAACCTCTCTTGGGGTTCGTGTGCGGTCGCCTTGGGACCGATTGACGGGCGTCTCGACCTACGGGCCCTCTGGGTCCGAGGAAGATGACGACCCCAGCATCTGCTGGGATTTCTCTGGATCTGGCAACCCAGTGCCATGCGGGACTTCATGTCCGCATGCAACTACTGCCTCTCCGACTGTTCCGACGGCAGCCGCAGCCTTGACGACAAGGACTGCGGCCCGAGCCGCGAATGTTTCCACTTCGAGCTAGGGGATCCCTCCGGAGGCAACCGTCTCGGCATGCCGGAGGATGGTGATCTCCCTAGGCCAGTTCCTCGCGCCGACATCCCGCGGGAGCTAGCTGTGGTCCCCGTTCCGGCGGGGGGTCACGACCCACAGCTCGAGCAAGTCCGCGGGGCGCAGGCCAGGCTCGACGTGGGGGCAGGAGCGCTCGAGTTGATCCGCCGGGACGTCGGACAGGTATGGGCGGGCTAGCCCCCCGCCGGAGAAATACGTCACCTGCCCCAGGGTCTCCAGCACCGCATCGCCAACGAGCCAGGGACAGGCCACCACCCGCATCCAGCGGGACCGGTCAGGACCTGGCAGCCGCAGCGATGCTCCTCCGCGCGATGCCGGAGTCGTCAACCACTGAGGGCCGGCGAATCCAGGGAGAACTCAAGCATCTCCTGGAAGGCGCTGCGGCCCGGCGGGCCGAGAGCTCTGCCTCCCGCAGGCAGGGGTACCCCTCGGAACCTCGTGCCACGACTTCCCGACTCATGCGGGAAGCCTCGGCTACACCGGGCGCACGCGCAACACCGCGCCTGCGGCCCTGGGCCACCTCGGCGACGAGCACCCTCATCGCGACCGTCGGGCCTGCCTCGACGAAAGGGTGCACCGAGGCTATCACCCCAGGCGTGGGGGACGCTACGACAGCGGGGAGGATCGGAGTCCCTCGCCCGAACCACCCGGTCCACAGGTCTTCAGCCGAGCCATTCGGCGGGCGCCGTTTCTGGCCCGATTCCGACCCCCGACTACTATCGCAAAGTACTCGGGGGAAACAAGACCGGAATTGTGGCTCGCGGACTACAGCCTGGCCTGTCAACTAGGTGGAACGGACGACGATAACCTCATCATCCGCAACCTCCCCCTGTTCCTCTCCGACACTGCTCGCGCTTGGTTGGAGCACCTGCCTCCGGGGCAGATTTCCAACTGGGAGGATTTGGTCCAAGCTTTCGCCGGCAACTTCCAGGGCACGTACGTGTGCCCCGGGAATTCCTGGGACCTCCGAAGCTGCCGGCAACAGCCGGGAGAGTCTCTTCGGGACTACATTCGGCGGTTCTCGAAGCAGCGCACCGAGCTGCCCAACATCACCGACTCCGATGTCATCGGCGCGTTCCTTGCCGGCACCACCTGCCGTGACCTGGTGAGCAAGTTGGGTCGCAAGACCCCCACCAGGGCGAGTGAGCTGATGGACATCGCCACCAAGTTCGCCTCCGGCCAGGAGGCGGTCGAGGCCATCTTCCGAAAGGACAAGCAGCCCCAGGGCTGCCCGTCGGAGGATGCTCCCGAGGCGTCTACTCCGCTCGGCGCCAAGAAGAAAGGCAGGAGGAAGTCGCAAGCGAAACGCGACGCCGCCGACGCAGACCTTGTCGCCGCCGCCGAGTACAAGAACCCTCGGAAGCCCCCGGAGGGGCTAACCTCTTCGACAAGATGCTCAAGGAGGCGTGCCCTTACCATCAGGGGCCCGTCAAGCACACCCTCGAGGAGTGCGTCATGCTTCGGCGCCACTTCCACCGGGCCGGGCCACCTGCAGAGGGTGGCAGGGCCCGCGACGACGACAAAAAGGAAGATCACCAAGCAGGAGAGTTCCCCGAGGTCCGCGACTGCTTCATGATCTACGGAGGGCATGCGGCGAATGCCTCGGCTCGGCGTCGCAAGCAAGAGCGTCGGGAGGTCTGCTCGGTGAAGGTGGCGGCGCCAGTCTACCTAGACTGGTCCGACAAGCCCATCACCTTCGACCAAGCTGACCACCCCGACCACGTGCCGAGCCCGGGGAAGTACCCGCTCGTCGTCGATCCCATCATCGGCGACGTCAGGCTCACCAAGGTCCTGATGGATGGGGGCAGCTACCTCAATATCTTCTACGCCGAGACCCTCAGGCTCCTGCGCGTCGATCTGTCCTCCGTCCGAGCAGGCGCTGCGCCCTTCCACGGGATCATTCCTGGGAAGCGCGTCCAGCCCCTCGGACGGCTCGACCTTCCTGTCTGCTTCGGAAAACCCTCCAACTTCCGAAGGGAGACTTTGGCGTTTGAGGTGGTCGGGTTCCGAGGAACCTACCACGCAGTATTGGGGAGGCCATGCTACGCGAAGTTCATGGCCATCCCCAACTACACCTACCTGAAGCTCAAGATGCCGGGCCCCAACGGGGTCATCACCGTCGGCCCCACGTACAAACACGCGTTCGAATGCGATGTGGAGTGCGTGGAGTACGCCGAGGCCCTCGCCGAATCCGAGGCCCTCATCGCCGACCTGGAAAACCTTTCCCGAGAGGTGCCGGACGTGAAGCGACACGCCGGCAACTTCGAGCCAGCGGAGACGGTTAAGGCCGTCCCTCTCGATCCCAGTGGCGACACCTCCAAGCAGATCTGGATCGGTTCCGGGCTCGACCCCAAATAGGAAGCAGTGCTCGTCGACTTTCTCCACGCAAACGCCGACGTCTTGGCGTGGAGTCCCTCGGACATGCCCGGCATACCGAGGGATGTCGCCGAGCACTCGCTGGATATTCGGGCCGGAGCCCGACCGGTCAGGCAGCCTCTGCGCCGATTCGACGAGGAAAGGCGCAGGGTTCATCAAAGAGGTATTCCATCCCGAATGGCTTGCCAACCCTGTGCTTGTGAGGAAGAAAGGGGGGAAATGGCGGATGTGTGTAGACTACACTGGTCTCAACAAAGCATGTCCGAAGGTTCCCTACCCTCTACCTCGCATCGATCAAATCGTGGATTCAACTGCTGGGTGCGAAACCCTGTCTTTCCTCGATGCCTACTCAGGGTATCATCAAATCAAGATGAAAGAGTCCGACCAGCTCGCGACTTCTTTCATCACGCCCTTCGGCGTGTACTGCTATGTCACCATGCCGTTCGGTTTGAGGAACGCGGGTGCAACGTACCAGCGGTGCATGAACCATGTGTTCGGTGAACACATCGGTCGCACGGTCGAGGCCTACGTCGATGACATCGTAGTCAAGACAAGGAAAGCCTCCGACCTTCTCTCCGACCTTGAAGTGACATTCCGGTGTCTCAAGGCAAAGGACGTCAAGCTCAATCCTGAGAAGTGTGTCTTCGGGGTGCCCTAAGGCATGCTCCTGGGATTCATCGTCTCCGAGCGGGGCATCGAAGCCAACCCGGAGAAGATCGCAGCCATCACCAGCATGGGGCCCATCAAGGACTTAAAAGGCATACAGAGGGTCATGGGATGTCTCGCGGCCTTGAGCCGTTTCATCTCGCGCCTCGGCGAAAGAGGCCTGCCTCTGTACCGTCTCTTAAGGAAGGCCGAGTGCTTCACTTGGACCCCCGAGGCCGAGGAAGCTCTCGGGAACCTGAAGGCGCTCCTCACCCAGGCGCCCGTCTTGGTACCCCCAGCTGATGGAGAAGCCCTCTTGGTCTACGTCGCCGCTACCACTCAGGTGGTTAGCGCCGCGATCGTGGTCGAAAGGCAAGAAGAGGGGCATGCATTGCCCGTTCAGAGGCCAGTTTACTTCGTCAGCGAGGTGCTGTCCGAAACCAAGATCCGCTACCCACAAGTTCAGAAGCTGCTGTATGCAGTGATCCTGACGAGGCGAAAGTTGCGACATTACTTCGAGTCTCATCCGGTAACTGTGGTGTCATCCTTCCCCCTGGGGGAGATCATCCAGTGCCGAGAGGCCTCGAGACGGATCGCAAAGTGGGCGGTGGAAATCATGGCGAGACAATCTCGTTCGCCCCTCGGAAGGCCATCAAGTCCTAGGTACTGGCGGACTTCGTAGCCGAATGGGTCGACACACAGTTGCCGACGGCTCCGATCCAACCGGAGCTCTGGACCATGTTTTTCGACGGGTCGCTGATGAAGACGGGAGCCGGCGCGGGCCTGCTCTTCGTCTCGCCCCTTGGGAAACACCTGCGCTACGTGGTGCGCCTCCATTTCCCGGCGTCCAACAACGTGGCTGAGTACGAAGCTCTGATCAATGGATTGCGAATCGCCATCGAGCTAGGGGTCCGACGCCTCGACGCTCGCGGCGACTCGCAGCTCGTCATCGACCAGGTCATGAAGAACTCCCACTGCCGCGATCCGAAGATGGAGGCCTACTGTGATGAGGTTCGACGCCTGGAAGACAAGTTCTACGGGCTCGAGCTTAACCACATCGCCCGGTGCTACAACGAGACTGCGGACGAGCTGGCAAAGATAGCCTCGGGGCGAACGACGGTTCCCCCGGACGTCTTCTCCGGGATCTGCACCAACCCTTCGTCAAGATCAGCGACACGCCCGAGCCCGAGGAGCCCTCGGCCCCGTCCGAGGTAACCTCGGCCCAGCCCGAGGCGTCCTCGGTTCAGTCCGAGGTGCCCTCGGCCCATCCCGAGGCGTCCTCGGTTCAGCCCGAGGAACCCTCGGCTCCCGAGGGCGAGGCGCTGCGCATCGAGGAGGAGCGGAGCGGGGTCACGCCTGATCAAGATTGGCAGGCCCCGTACCTGCAATATCTCCGCCAAGGAGAGCTACCCCTCGACCAGGCCGAGGCACGGCGGGTAGCGCGACGCGCCAAGTCGTTCGTCTTGCTGGGCGATGAGAAGGAGCTCTACCACCGCAGCCCCTCGGGCATCCTCCAGCGATGCATCTCCATCGCCGAAGGTCAGGAACTCCTGCAAGAGATACACTCGGGGGCTTGCGGCCATCATGCAGCGCCTCGAGCCCTCGTCGGGAACGCTTTCCGGCAAGCTTCTACTGGCCGACGGCGGTGGCTGACGCCACTAGAATTGTCTGCACCTGCGAAGGGTGTCAATTCTATGCGAAGCAGACCCACCTGCCCGCTCAGGCTCTGCAGACGATACCCATCACCTGTCCCTTCGCTGTGTGGGGTCTGGACCTCGTTGGCCCTTTGCAGAAGGCGCCCGGGGCTACACGCACCTGCTGGTCGCCGTCGACAAATTCTCCAAGTGGATCGAGGTCCGACCCCTGAACAGCATCAGGTCCGAGCAGGCGGTGGCGTTCTTCACCAACATCATCCATCGCTTCGGGGTCCCAAACTCCATCATCACCGACAACGGCACCCAGTTCACTGGCAGAAAATTCTTGGATTTTTGCGAGGATCACCACATCCGGGTGGACTGGGCTGCCGTAGCTCATCCCATGTCGAATGGGCAAGTAGAGCGTGCCAATGGCATGATTCTACAAGGGCTCAAGCCTCGGATTTACAACGACCTCAACAAGTTCGGCAAGCGATGGATGAAGGAACTCCCCTCAGTGGTCTGGAGCCTGAGGACGACGCCGAGCCGAGCAACGGGTTTCACGCCGTTCTTCCTGGTCTACGGGGCCGAGGCCGTCTTGCCCACTAACCTGGAATACGGCTCCCCAAGGGCGAGGGCCTACGAAGATCAAAGCAACCAAGCTAGCCGAGAAGACTCGCTGGACCAGCTGGAAGAGGCTCGGGACAGGGCCTTACTACACTCGGCATGGTATCAGCAGTCCCTGCGACGCTACCACGCCGAGGGGTCCGACCCCGAGACCTCCAGGTGGGCGACCTGGTGCTTCGGCTGCGGCAAGACGCCCGAGGGAGGCACAAGCTCACGCCCCCCTGGGAGGGGCCATTCGTCATCGCCAAAGTTCTGAAGCCCGGAACGTACAAGCTGGCCAGCAGTCAAGGCGAGGTCTACGGCAACGCTTGGAACATCCAACAGCTACGTCGCTTCCCCCTTAAGATGTTTCCAAGTTGTTCATATACCTCGCACCCACACAAAGTTTAGTCAACAAGGAAGGGTCGGCCTCGCCTCGGTAAAGCCCGACCCTCCCTCGGGGGCTAAAAGGGGGGAAACCCCCTCTGCGTCAAAATTTTCCTCGAAAAAAAATCTCTTTCACCAGAATATCTTTCGTGCTTTTTGACTACTTCGAAAAGTGGGTCCTGGAAACGACGGAGTACACGTAAGCAGTCAAGGCTGACCGAGCCGAGGGACTCCTACGCCTCCGGGATACGGATACCTCACTCATCACCTTCTGCGATAAGTAACTCGCGTTCGGATAAAGTGGCTCCGTGGATCGAACAAGTCTTTACGTTCGGAAGCCCTTCTGCCGAAGCGATCCTTCGAGCCTTCTCGACCGAGTCGGCGACAGGGCCTCACGGACGGGTGAAAGTACGCGTAAGCGGCAAGGCTGACCGAGCCGAGGGACTCCCACGCCTCCGGATACGGATACCTCACTCATCACCTTCCGCGAGAAGCAGCTCTCGCTCGCACAAACATCCCTGTTACCGACAAAAAGTCTAGATACTCGAAACAAGAGGAAAAGAGACGCAGCTTTACAAAGCAGCGAGGGTGTATGTGTTCTGGCCTCGACGGCCGCATGAGGCACACGCTACAAGACAATCTGGTCCTGCAGGCTCGGGTCTTGACGTCGGAAGAGGACAGCAGCACCCTCGGCATCGACGGCACCTTCAGCAAGGCCCGACCTTGCCTCGGACGGCGATGGGGTCCGAGGCTCTCCGCTCCGAAGGACGACGTCATCACCACGACCGGGCTATCGCTGCCG